>WAAB01017924.1:12182-127090 GCA_013389865.1 Piaya cayana
GCAAACTTGCTAAGGGTGCACTCAATGCCTTCATCCAGGTCATTGATGAAGACATTGAACAGGGCTGGACCCAGCACTGAGCCCTGGGGAACCCCACTTGTGACTGGCCTCCAGCTGGATTTAACACCATTTACCACCATTCTCTGGGCCCAGCCATCCAACCAGTTTTCCACCCAGGGAAGTGTGCACCTGTCCAGGCCAGAGGCTGACAGTTTCCATAGCAGAATGTTGTGAGAAGCTGTGTCAAAGGCTTTGCTGAAGTCCAGGAAGACCACGTCCACAGCCTTTCCCTCATCCAGCAGCCGAGTCACTTTGTCATAGAAGGCGATCAGGTTAGTTTGGCAAGACCTGCCTTTTGTGAACCCGTGTTGACTGGGCCTGATCACCCGGTTTTCTTGCATGTGCTTCTTGATAGCACTCAAGATCCATGACTTTCCTCAGCACTGAGGATTCAAAACCAATTGTGTTAATAGCAGGTTTGTGTATTTAATAATTGTGTATTATTATTTCAGGCTTAGTATGATTGATATTTTAAATAAACTTTTTAAAAATTCACTAAATTACAGGTTTAATTGCCAAGTCTATCAAATAGAAAGAATAAAGAGAAAATTAACCTGAGATAAGTTATTTCCCTAAATTACAGTCTAAAATCTGATTAAATTAAAATGTGAATGCCTTGATTCCCATTGGTATTTACTGAATACTTTGTGTCATTTCCCCCTCCCCCCCCCCAATGCACACACTTTTGCTTCCTTCTTTATTGAAGTACCTTAGAGACACACAGTAAAGAAAAGCCTAACCATTGATTTCAGCATCACCCTCAGAAAAGATTTTGGAAGTTCAATGTAATCTCTTGAAAACTCTGTTTTATCAAAAGACAAGTAAAATGGAATGATAATAATGGCTTTCACTTCTTTGGGATGAAAGCAGAACAGATAATCTCCTCAATTTGGATTCTACAGAGCATAGAACTTCTTGTTCCCTTCTAGGCATGTAATCTGTAAATGTGAATTTCATCTCTCCACCTTCTTCTTACTTGCTGAGATGTGTTAGAAAAGTTTCAAGGCTGAATAGCTGCATGTCCTAAGGCCATTGTGGTGACAGAGACTGTCATGGTGACCCTATGGTCTCTTTAGATACATCACTGTCATTTAAAAGGAGATCCTTAACAGGACATTGGTCTTCTTGCTTTTCACACTTTGACTATGGCTCGATATTGTTGATTCCTATGCAAAAGTTAGTTTGACTCTCATAAAGGCTTTTACTATCTTACATCTTTATTAGTACAGAATTCTTTTCATCTGCTTTGGCAAATCCCTCTCTTTGTATATCCATTCAGACTGCTGCTGCAAAGTGCTGTTCTACGAGTCATTAATTTTGATCATATTACTCTTGTCTTGTAAGCTTTTCCCAAGCTTTTTGTCTTTTCTATTTTATCAGACACAGGCCACTTGTCATCTCTTTCAAGCATCATAATATCTTTGCCTTTCCATTTCATCTCTGGTCACTATCCAAATGACTTCTTGCAAATCTTTTCTTAGATGATGCCTGTGGCATCACCTGCATTTTCCAGACTCCTCTGTAAACCTTCACAAATTACATCAATACTGTCCTTCAGACCCTCCTTCACAGGTTCTTTCTCTGTGAAGATGACAAAGACTATGACAACACTTAGGCTGCTGACGCACTAAGAGCCACTACCTCCTGTGCCTCTGCAGCACTGCTTTTTCATTTATTTGATATATTATCTGGTTTTCTGCATGTAGTGTGCAAACTGTCTGGAGAAAGGATTAGTATTTTTGTTTTGTGCTTGTATTTCTCAGTCTTGGTAGCCTTAGTTGTCTTGCATGACTGGATTCCCTAACTACTGTGGGTTACTATCAGATGGCTGTGTGACTTTTTAAGGCAATATATAGATATGCTGGCATAACCATATTGGTATACTACCTGGAATAGTCTATATAAGCAATGCTGACCTAAATACTTGGGACAGCTGAAACTGAAGCTTTCGTTATAGTTAAGTAGTCAAAGCTGCAAGATATCCTTATTTAGAAAACCTGTAGGTCTCTCTAACTCATTTCACCACTAGATTCATCTCACCATCACCCTGTAAGGGTGGAGATGAGAATATACTGCTTTGAAAAGCATCAATATTATGACAATGGGAGCTAGAAAATAAATATGTAGATATTTAGTATACAAGATTATACATGCAACAGAGATGTCAAATCACTGGGCGGGGCTGAGAACAATTTTCAGGGGGACAAGACTCTCAGTGACCACATCATCATTCGTCTTCATCAGTTGCCATGTCTATGAAATCCTCCTTCACAGTTCCCCAGCATTTGCACATATTGGAGCCCTCAGAGATTTATATTTACTGCAATGAAAGATAATATTTAGATATATGACTGTGTTTTCTTTTATGTTTTAATCATTGCTTGGTCTTCTAATTTTACTTCAACTCCCTCTCCCATTGGATTTATTTTCCAAGGAAGCATTCCCAAAAACAATTCCTTAAAGAAACATTACATATGCTCACAACTTATTTGCTAAGGTATTTTTTCTCACAGTTGCAATAGATTTAGGCTGTAAGGAAGTAATTAAGTCTCTTTGATTGTATACCTATCCCTGAAGTTTCATAAAATGGAATACCCTGAGCAGTCAGATCTGTTTAAAGAACCTGATTAAGAGTTGGAACTGACATGTTAGCGGTAGGAGGTACAGCATTTTGATCTCTTCTAAATGCCCTAGCTGAAAAAAGTGAAGAATTATTATATAGGAAAATGAACCCCTTTGCCAGATGTCAGTCTGTGGAGCTGAATCAATGAAGCAGAAAGATTTAGGAAGAGCTCAGGTAAGGCTGCATTTGAGAGCCTTTGTTTTCACATAGAGAGTTCCTACCACACATCCTCCTGATCATACACAGTAATTGAGAAGCTAAGGCCTTAGTTAAGCAACTCCTCTCTTCCACTGAGCACATGTTCAAGTTATAGGCCCATCTTTCTCTTGTCATGCCCTAATTAGTGATATGACAAGAAATGATACACAGCAGTTGTTAAGGATGCTGAGAATTAGAGACTGTCATTGGAAAACACCGATGAAGCCTTCTGCAGGGGTTATGCCTGACAGTGTACTCAGGAAAACAATCAGAGTAAAATTTTATTTACAGCAGCAACTCCAAACCCTCTAATTGCAGCAGCTGTAATAGTGCTGTTTGCTATGAAACTTGGCCAAATCACTGGAGAAAGGATTAAGCCTATAGAGATAGATCCAGGATTTAGTTAGATACTAGGTAGCATAAGAAGTATTTTCACTACATGTATATGGCTTGACACAGACTGATCCTAGATCCCAAGCCTCTAGGTAAATATACAATGGGAGCATGACATCTTTTTTTTTTATTTCAGCCTCAGTATGTATTTCATTTTCCTTTCCATGGATGGTTGACGAGAAGGTGAGCACAAGGGTTGATGTAGGCCAAGTTACACACGAGTTGAACCCAGACACTACTAAAATGTATATATTCATGCAATAATTCAGTCATGTAGCCATCCTTCTGAATGGACAATCAGAGGAGGAGCATATTTGCTTGGTTTGTGGTCTGAGCCAAAGAAGCCATCTCAGTCTGTTCTTTATTTTGGTCTATGAGTACAGATGACCCTGTACATCCAATCTGGGTTCAGTATTGAATCCAGCTCAGACCAATGTTGTTCATTCCCTTTTCCTATTAGAAAACAGGAAGATCATGTCTCGGAATCTCAGAGCAGGGGATGATGTGATAAAAACACATCACTTTCAATATCAACTTCTAACAAGCACTTAATCGGATTGTGCTAAGTAGGCTGCAAAATCAAGCAATACAAAGGCAACAGATGTTTTTACTCTAAAAAAAAGTATTTTGACAGTCAAGTAGTGAATGGCAACTGCCCATCCTTCTTAGACGCAGAGAAAAAAGGTTGTTTGACAGCACTACATCATTTATTGCCTTTCCAAAATGCTGTCATGTAAATGCCACTTGCGTTATAGTCATTCACAAGATATGTCACATCAGCCAAGCAAGCTTATGGCTGAGGCTCTGTCATTTCCCATCCAGTTTGCAGAGTGAATCAGGCACTGTGATAAAGGGGAGCAGAAGGCAGACGAGTGAGGTAAGGGGAGAGACTGCATGCTGAGAAAGCTTGGCAAGATAATTTTCGCTCAGCTTTAACCAAACTGACAAATGCTTACAGAATGCCATTTACATGAAAACCGTGATCAGCTTGCAAATAAAGTTTTGTGATTCACAAGCAGCCTCTGTCCTAAAATAATATTTGTAAGGCTGTGAAATACTGCATTTTCAATATATTGATGTTAAAGGCACAATAATGCAGGGAGCAGCTTGTGTGAAAAAAAAAACCAAACCCAAACACCTGTGATTTGCTCTAGTCCAAGGACAACCAAAAATAGTTTTGTCACCACAGCTGCATCCTTATTTGATGCTGTGACACATATTCATCTCCTCCAACATACTCCACAGCCCTTCCAATGGAACTGGAACCCCCAGAAACTGCTGTACCATTTTTTATGAACCAGATTTTCTGCTGAACAGGACAGGGATGTGTAGACATCAGCAACATGACTTTAGCCCTGCCTTTGAAGCTGCTAATAGCTAGACTGACACTGGCTCTGGACTTGTTGGTGAGCCTGATACATAAGAAGGATTAGAGACTGCAGATATCCAAAAAGAGTGAGAGTTGAGTGAAATAAAATGCTAGCTCATGTCTTTTCCACCTCCTGATAATTCAACATGGGTCACTAAGAAATCTGAAAGGAGAGCTTATTGACAAGTTTATCTTGCAAGACTCACTAAACCAGCAGATTGGTTGATTGCTTAGGCTGCCTGCAGTGTCAGATATTTATTACCCACGTGGGTTAAGCAGACTTTCTGAGGTCCTGTCAATCACATACTATCCAGTCAATCTTGCAGAGTTCCCCAGGTTATATTGGACACTGCTACATTGGTCCCTGTAATACTGTAATTCTATAAATAAACTCTGGTTGGTGAGTGTACTTTGGGGGTAAATAAGGATCCTGTCACCAGTTTTAGCAAGAACAAAAATGAAAATATACATGACACTAAATTCCTTCTCCCATCCTGCTCCTGTCTAGTTACAACTATCACCCTAAACAGGTTATTATCTACATGCAGGTAACTGATTCATACTGCAGATTTGGGTCAAGGTGCACAGTGATGCAGGATCAATGGTATCAAAAGCCATTATAAAAATAGTATTGTCCCTGTTTGAATCATCTTTGACAGGAACAATTGCAGAGGGGGTGCAGCATCTGACTTCCAAAAGACTGAAAACCAGAAGTTAATACCAGCAAGTTAATTGAGGTTTTTCTTCTAACTAGTAAAAGCTACAAGCTGCTGCAAGAAGTTAACAGTGGTGAATTACATGCTGGCTTTGCCATGAACATTCTCTGGGAACCAGGACTGTAGTAGCCTAATACATTTTATTCATCACCTGGGCAGAATTTATCCCAAGTGTGAGCATGACAGTATTTCACTGAATACAGTGAATGAAAATTATGTAGATGTTAATGACATAGAGATAATAAGGTCCATTTGGATTTTGTAAGGACTACATATTCTGTTTATCACAGTGTCTTTTACTTACTCTCCTAAAGAGAAAAAAAATGTTTCAAAAGTGGTTTTCATTTCAGAAAGTTGGTTTTCTTTTCCTGTAGTTAGTTTTCCCATTTTAAATCTAGAAATGGGCAGTATCTATAAACTTAACTGAGTGAACTCTCTTGATTGCAATATTGCCACGGTAGATTCAGCCTATTTGGAACATACATAATGTAGTCAGGACATATACATTGTCACACAACATCTGTATGAATTAATAACTCATCAAAAACTATTTTTCATAAAAAGCATGCCATTTTAACTAACTATGTTCTCTTAAGCCAACCAACACTAAGTACGGTTTTTATTATCATGTGGTATAGTTGAATGTTGTAATGATTGCATCAGCTTTTGCATTCTCTTTAAATTACCCTTAGGTTATTGTAAACTGTGTGAGTCTTCAAGCCACAATCCAGTAAAGCCAAGCAGTAAACAAATTTTTAAAGTTCTCCTGGAAGTAAATTAAAAAACTACATCATCCATGGGCAAAACAAGTTATCTCAAGAGCACCAGAGATTGGATTTAGTTGTACTATTCAGCATTAACAGCAAAATTAATGATTAGAAAGCATGATTACAAAGAAAATCATATATCTGTAATGCTGCATCTTCATTGGAACTGCAGCCTGAGCCCCAAAAATGGAAGCATCAATGCTATCTGGTCTTTGGACTTCCCTTATCAAAGAGAAACTATCTCATTGTTGTAGAAAGAGTGAATAGTTTAACTGATTAGCCATACAAATTTGCGTTTGCCCCACTGTACTGTCTGGACTCCACTTACCACTGCACATCTCAATTTTATTATGATGTGAGTTGATGGACAAATTTTATTGAGAAACAGAGAGAGACTCAGGGCTGTTCTGTCAACACAGTGCTCCAGAATAACAGTCATGGAGAAGATGATTTTCTGTAAGTAAATCAATAAGAAAATTCCTGCCATCTTGTAGCTGATTGAATTGCTGTCACACGATGAAAACTGTGGACCAAAACTGACTCAAAACATGTTTTGTAATCCAGTAATCTATTTCCTTTGGATGGGCACGAGGTCATCATACTGTACATAGAAGGGGGCTTGCTCCGGTGTTAAGTGAAAGTATGATAATGTAAGTTATCAGCAAAAGCAGCTGCTTAGTGTTGTCTTGGGTGTATTTCACAATACCTGCTTCCACAGCACCTCTGTGCTTGACTGTCACATTTAAAATATTGCTTTCTGTCTGGGGAAACCTTGGAGCTGATCATTGCAAAGTGAGGAACACTGACTTTCTAGTTCCCACTCAGACACTGAATAAGGGCAAGGAGAAGGGGAAAACGTCTGGAAACAGTTATATCAACAATATACCAACAGTAACACATGTAGGTCCCTGAGATGCACAAGCAGAGTTGGTCTGACCAGTGAGAGTATAGGGCAGCAGATATTAGAAAACTATCAGATTTACTTCGTGACCATAAATACTACATATTATCTTGTGGCTGGGAGATTGGTGAAAAGGACTTGCAGTGAGTCTAGGCAAATAAAGTGACAATGCAGCACATAGCACTGGGCTGGAAAGACAGCACTCATCAGTGTAACAAAGGCACATATGACTCACAAATTAGCCTTCTGGTCCTCAGCACAATTGAGGCAGAACAAGCTCCTATTTGTACTATAAAATAAAGTGACAGTTTCTGTGCTCTGTAAAGCCATAAATACCATACTTTATTTATTTTTTGCTTCTCTGTTCTCCCAGACTGCTCAAACACTTATTTTTGTTAAAGTTTCAAATTAATACTCACCAGAGAATAAGCAAAGCCACAAGAAGTCTAGGCTAGTGGAGCTTCAGATAGCTTTTGCAGTACTTTGTGTGGAAGTGTAGAGTTTTGAGGTAGAATTAAATGGATGTACAGTAACCTCACAGTTCTTCAGCTACAAGTCTTTAAGAACTCAAGCAACAACAATTATTCATGTACAAATATATATACAAGACTTTCTTTGGGAAACAGATATAGAAAATACCTCTGCCTACCTCAGCTCTTTCCTGCAGTCATTCATTTATCATAGTATCAATTTGTACAAGTTACAAATAAATCCAAATGTGCAATGTTTCAGGATGTTCTGAACATCAACGTTCAGCCTCTTCAGGTGTAGTAACAGTTTTAACATGACCTGAAATAGCCACAAAGACTGTGCAATAAACCATAGTGTTCAGCTGGGCTGCAAGCAGGCTAAGCAAAACTTACTAGAAAAATAAATACTAGGAAGAGTCTCTAAATCACTGAAGATTACTTTGTTCCCTGAAGCAGCTAGAAAAAAGCAATTTCAGAGTAGTCCTTAAGGTCTGTTGCGCACACAGCCACCACTTCTTGATTATGGTGTCCCAACATCTCAGGTTGTAGGACCTGGGAGACTCTTCTGGGGAGACACCCATCTGCTTTCCTTGTTCTGCTCTTGCTACTAGTGGGGTAAACATCCTGGCCTTTTTGGACTTCAGAGTGAGCTGTGATGGTTCCTAATCCTTCTATATTTATGCTGTGTTCCTGTTGACAGTGGATGTTTGTGAGTAAATCAGTTCCAGTCCCCATGTCATCTCCTCCTCAAGACAACATGTGCAGCTGTACATGGGCATCCATTCTGCACTCTAGTTCAGTGGTTTTCTAGGCCAAAACTTTGTCTTGTCCTTCAGTATCTGCCTAACTTTTCCCAGCATAAATACAATACCAGAACTGTGACTCACATTTGTTTTGTTTGGGCAATGTAGTGAGCAGAAAGACATCACAGCATTTGGAAAATGGCTGGCCAAGCAATTACCATTACATCCTTAGTGGGCAGAAAGTAGGTTCCCAGACCTCCCAGTTTTGCATTCTTTGCATAAGTTACATACTCTGCTCTACTGCTTTGCATGTTTACTAAGTGACTTCAAAGTGCAGTTAAGTACTTTGATCACATACACACAATTTTGTCTCCTAACCATGTACTACACATGAGTGTCCTTGCTATCTTAGGAGCTGTTCTGGCTTGCAGTGACACTGTGATTGAAACTAGGGAATATCTGAGCACCTTCAGCGATAATACGTATGCCTAAACTACTATGTACTTTCACTTTTTTCTCTCCATTTTTAGTCCTTTTGTTCAGCTGTCTGTCCCTGTAAACCTTCTGTCAGTACAGACACCTTCATCCTTGTCACACTGTTAGCATGCCAAAATAATCCAAAAGGGAAAGGAGAGAAAGGTAATTCAAGATAAGACATAGAATCATGAGATCATTTGGCTCTTCTGGTTTCACTCAATGTTTGGCAATGACTCACCTGATCTAATTCTTCATACAAAATTTTAGCAAACCCCACTCCCTTACTGCAAGATGCTTAACAAGTATTTTGAAAATAATTCATCACACCAAAGCTGCATTTCTTATAGAGGAATTTGTTACCCCTAATCTTTTTGGTAGCGGGAAAGTTTGCAGGGTTTGAAGTCAGAAAATATTTCCTTTTAAGCAAGTGACGTGATCTCTTTGGCTCTGGGAATGGTTATGGTGGAAACCCCTCTATATTTTCCCCACCTAATTTCTCAATTTATACTTTGACCGTGTCCCTTACATTTACACTACAATCATGGGCCTCGGACATACACTAAAATGCAAACTCCTGTCTCCTTCTCCTACACTTGATGACTGGAACTGCTTGAAGGTTAATTAGTCTCCCACAGACCTGGCCATGTGTAATTTCTTGGGTTACCTGGCCATAAACCTGGCTTTATTACTGCCTCTTGGGTTTTATTTTTAGCCTTCCTGGCTCTTTGGCTTTCCTACAGACAGCATGTTAAAAGCAATGGCAGAAAGTGCACAGCCCACAAGTTAACCAAAGTGTCACTGGTCATCTCTTTACTTATTGTGGTTCCACACTTGTCAGTGCTCCCAGGCAGCTGTGACAGCTATGAATGCAACAGTTGATGTTTTGTCTTTCAAAACCAATTGCAAACAGTTGGCAAGTAAATTATTTATTCTAATCCTACCTTACAAACTGCAGAAAAACCTCTCCTCAGTTAAGACCTGGAAGTTAGATCAGGGCACATAAGCATTTCTGGCAGGAAGGAGACACCTATGAAGATGTTAAATGTTTAAGGTGCTCCTGCTTTGTGTTTACTAATTAAACAATGTTTATCCTCAGTGGCCACACAGTTGCAGGCAGCATTTTTGGAGGTTTTCCTAGTGTTGTCCAATTGCCACCTGTTGCATCAACTTGTCAGGTACTATACCCTGTGTTCCCTAATGAGGAAGGCTGATTCAGTGGGTTAGAACAAATGTGTGAAGGGACATGTTTTCACTTGGTTCACAAGAAGCTTTGTTACTGTGGCTTTAAACATTTCAGGGGAGAGAAGAGCAGAATTTTGCATTACACGAGGAAGAGGTATTTTGCCTAAGAAGCAGGGTAAGGCCAGGGAAACTTGTTATCTTAATGCCAAAACAACACAAAATTCTTTTGGTCAGAAGTAACTAATTATGCATAGAGGGAGGGAAGAAGTAGTCAATTTAAATCAAGAATTTCCAAATTTTTTGTTTAACCATTAGCTCATTCCCTGTTTTGACTTCTTCAGGCTAGCTGTCTTCAATGTAAGATTTCTGTAAGGGCAAAATATACCAACCATATCTCTATGGCATCAGGAGTCAGTCTTTGTCCAGCTTTTATCTAGCTCTGCAGACACTGCCAGAGTGAGCTGGGCTTTGAGACTAGCTGCTCCACATTTCTGCCAGTAATGGACTTGCGGGGCTCAGGCTTGCAGTGACAGCAGGAAAGGACTGTTGGAACCTTTAGCAATAAAAGTGCTGAGAAATGACACCTCACATTGCACTTATGAGAATGATTGGCTCTTTGCATACTGAAGTGCTACTATTGAACTGGAACAGGTCATGGACTGATCTTACCAAGCACAGTAAGAAATGTCAGAAAACTGTGTTTCAGTCCAGTGTGTGGAACGGAGAGACCAGGAGACCTTTTGCCTTTCACGGAAGTCTGCCAGATGAGAATAAAGTCCAATTACTTGTAAACTCTCCGCAGATTTTGAACAAAAAAATAATAATAAAATCTGTTTCTAGATTTCCCACTGTTTCTAAATCTCACAGGAAACAATGTTTGAACCTGAAGCATAACTGAGGGAGGAGAGAACAGGATCACAGTTCCCTGAAGAAAAGAGCACAGAGGGTGAAAACTTGCTTGAAACAACATCTGCAGTGCAAACTGTGCTGTGCTTAGCCTGTCAGTGGTCTTCAGAGGCACATCCACAGGGTCCTTGCTGTACCTACAGCTGCTTGTGAAGCTTTGTGGTAGCTCAAAAGAGTCTTTCCCAGGTGGTCAGCCTCTGCCAGACCTGCTAGATACTTCTGTGGCTCTCCGTGTCCTCCAGAAACCACACAGATTTATGAAAGATGTTCAGTCCTGACATGCTGTGAGGAAACCAGGAGTTAGTATAGATCTATAAACACGCTCAGAGGGAGCAATTACTTCTGGCATGTGAATGATAGGATCAATATGTACACATTCTGAATAGTCTTTGCCCTGCCTTCTCTGTGCATAGGGAAAATTATTTTTAGCAGTGGAAGTTGTTTGCCAAGGTATATTTTTCTACCCATACTGAAGTTACTTAAGCCCAGGGAAGGCCAGGGGAGAGACATCTGGTGGAAGAGTATTGATGGAAAGCAAGCTTGCTTCTAATAGAAAGAAAAAATTCAGACCAAGCTTGCAAAGACAAAAGCTAGGTTAATTAAAATATTTCATCTTGTCATTCTGATGTTCATGGAAGCAAACCAAAATACTTAATAGTACTCTTTAGGGTCAGACCATGCTTTGCCTCACTTCACTTCTAGCTGCCTCTCCCAGTCATTGTTAAGTGCAAGCCTCCAGCTCATAGGGACATCAAGTTTATTAATCACATTTCAGATGAGACCACATTATATTGATCTGGGTCCCTGAATCACCAGGTGCTTTCTGTGGAGGACTGATTCTTTAAATTCATCTTTAAACTGATCACACATTTCTGAGCATTCAGTGGAAACCCATCCTCTGCAGTAATGCTGATAATGTATGGTCAAATGAGGTATATCACAAGCTGTAAAAGATGAGCTGTATTTCATATTGACAGAAAGCAGTTTGGGCTAAAGTAGAAGTGCACTGAATAGTGTAGTATGGAAGAGGAAATCTTGAAACAAACCCTTCCAGTGTTCCCAAGTTGCTGACAGAGATGTTGCAATATGAAGTTACAACAGGGTTCTGCTGAAACTATAGAATTTTAGCACAAATTTCTTCAAAGTCCACAGCAAATCTTAAATTGAATCTCCCTGTAAAGCCATACATCAAAATGACAGAAGTTGAGGACTACATTTGCTGTGACTTGAAGATGAAATCACTTCCATGGTTTCAATGACATGAGGAAAGAGCAGAAAAGAAGCAAAGAAGAGAAGACTGACATTAAAAAAAAAGATTAAAGGAAAAAAGAAAATAGAATATCTATCATGTTTGAGGTGAAATCAAGTATTTGAGAAAAAGACAAAAATAATTCCCAAATCATTGCATATAACAGCCACAGTGACACACTCAGTAGCCCAGATGACCCCTCTATGACTTCTTTCTCAGGTTCTCCAAACATTCCCACCTTTAACACACTTCCAAAGGGTGGCTCATCCTCGGACAAGAGAGTAGTAGCAGAAGGTGGCAGCCCCTGGTATATTAGCTCAGATTTGGCATGACCTGCAACCTGTTCTTGCTCTGAAATGGCTGGTAATAAGAAATGCAGTGTAGCTGGATGCTGTCAGATAAGTGATAGGAGTGGACAGTGAGACATTGGTGAGCTGAAGTAGGCATATCAGTAGGTGTTACAGCATTCCCAAGAAACAGAGAAACAGCCTCTCAGTCAAACCACTGGAAATGGACCAAAGTCAGTGAAGGTTTATTACCCCAAGTTAAGGAAGAGATGTTTTTCCTAGAACAATCTAAGGGCGTACATAGGAGAAAGAGCTAACCTGCAACTGTCACAGGTTAAAAAGGTTAAAAAAAACCAAGCACAGATACCATCTCAAAAAGATAGATACTATTGCCTTTGCTGCATCTTTCTATTCTGCTTTGGGACTCTTGGCTCATTTGTAGAGGTTAATTCTAACTAGAATAGTCTTGAACACATACTCCGTCTACCCTGAAATTCAAAATCTGTCTTTCCTTATGTCTGAAAGACATAATTTCTTGCATATTTCCAAGTTTTTGTGGCAAGCAAAGGAAGTTATACCCTTCAGTGGGCTGTTATTTCTTCCTGGCTCATTGGCTAGCAAGTGATCCTGATCCTATGGCTCAGCTCTTTTCTGAGCTCCTGCTGGTGTCAGCCACACTTATCCACTTCTTTACCTTCCCCTACTCCAAATTCATGTTTTCCTGTGGTCCTCAGCCTTTTTCTTCTTCATAAAGCACAAACCTTAGCACTTGCCAGGTATGTATACAAACTCTGACTGTCAGTCTTCATCAGCATCCAACATAAAGCTGTGAAATGCAACAACAGAGTCTATGCCTTTCTGGGTCTGGTGAAGGCTCCTGCCAATGAGGACAAGGCAGCCTTGCAGCTGTTGAAGCCTCCACCAGCCCCAGGTGAAAAAACTGAAAATGCCAACCGTATGGATTGTCCAAATCCATGTCAAAAGGATGGTACTTAAAGAAGCCTTAGGTTACTCTTCTATTTGTGTTTTCTAAAAAGCTATAAAAACTGTGCTGAACTAGCATAAAAGAAAACTGAAATAATGAAGTTTACAGACTTCATGATCTCAAAGATACGTGGTGTCAGAAGCAGGTGCAAATCTTTGTTGACATAGATATTGAATGTTGCCAGTGTCGCATGGGGAAGTAGCATCTGAACATTTAAGTCTCTCTCATAAGGCATACACAGCAGAGAAGAGGTGTTACATTCAAATTAAACAAGCAAAATGTGGGTTTCCCACCTCATGAGTGCCTTTTTTAAGTAATCGTAGTAGCGTTATTTTAGCTTCTCAAGTTCCATGTAAGCCAGTGCCGAAATTAATGAAAGACAGTATATACTGAGCTGCATAATGACATTTATTTTTACTTCAAGACTTTAGATCAGTAATACCCTTTAAACAGTTCATAGATCTTGCTTAAGCTGGGCATTTGTTGCTCAGCCTTTCATATGTTTTGATTTAAACTCTATATGGTCTTTATACACAGTTTGTGTGTGTATGTATGTAAGCTTATGTAGGTAAGTATAATGAAACATTGTTCATGAGCTTCCTCATGTGAACTAAAATTGGAATGTTACTGGTTTGTATAAGATATATGTGAATGGCATATGTACGCCTATGTTAAAAACATGCATACGAAAAGAAAGGACATAGATTTTCTCAACAAATATTGCTTTCACGTTCTACTGTTTGTATTGCTCTACACTAGGAATGCCTCTATGTGGTCACATTTTCTTTTGTAGCTAGGTAACTAATTTACCTATTTCCATAGCACTTTGTCTTCCAGGAACTCTAACTGGTGTTCCATTAGGCATGGTGCTAGCTTCACTTTTAACAAATGTAGCTAACTCTTCCAGTATGCATCATTAATGACTGAATAGCACACAAAATCATTCTCCATGAAGAAAAGACAGATGGCTTCTTCATGTTTTTAATATTGCACACAGTCAAATCTTACAATTGCTTTTATTCAATACAGTCTTTTGTGTCCTCTGCAGTAAGATGTATTCTAGCCTTTATGGCCTCACAGCTTGTTAGATAAATAATTACTGAATTTTCATCTATCACTGAAGGTGCAGATAGCTATAGATAAGATGATACAGATGGGAGTGGAGCACGTTTATGAAACTTATAGATCATCTTTAATCAGTGGGTTCCTGAAGTGACCTTCAGAGATGTAAATAGCTACCATCAGGTGTCTAAGTCTAAAATCTATCTTCCTATGAGGAAAACAGAATAAGTAAGGGAAGTCCAGTAAGACTAAAACAGACTAGATAAGCAAATAAGTCATTAAGGCACTTAAAGTTGTTCTTTGAGAACAAGTTTATGTCTGCAGATTAGATACAATGCCTAGGAAACCAATGTGAGTACCTAAATAAAATTAGGAGTCCAAACAAATACAGACGGATTCCTACACTCCTCCCTCTTCTCCTCCAATGAGAACAGGAAGTATTAGAGGAGAGATTATCTTGGCAAGTATTTTGGTTGTAAAAAGTCTTAAGCCCCAAGGGGATCCTGTGCATTTCCTTCCAGCTAAGGTAGTTTAGGAGCACATTGTCTGCCTCTGTGCTGATCCTACGATATAACTGGAAATCAATTTTTAATAAACTGTTGGAAATGTATTTACAGGAATGTTCTTGTGCCTGAAGATGAGACAAAGCAGGGCTGTTTACTGGCCCTTTTCCTACCCTGTGCCAAACACTGGGACAATGTGAGGAAAGTGAGGTGGTTACCTCTCCAGATAGAAATTAGTGATCTGCTCTGAGCTATTTACATAAGCTCCTCTGTGAGTTGATTAAAGCAGAGAAATAATTCCTTCTCCCATCTCAGATACTGAGAGGCTTGGTTTAGAGACCTCACATGTGAAACAAACTGGAGTGGGGCATATGTTTTTCAAATCTTGGTGGCCTGTTGCAGTCAAATAGCCATTTTCCAAAATGTTGAAGGGCAAAACAGCAACAACAACAACAGAAAAATCATCTTCTATTCTGTCAATAACAGGAATAGCAAGAAAATAAAGGATGGAGATCATTGGAACCTTAACTGAGCAAGAAGAAATTGAAGTAGAACTCTATAGAAACCAGAAGACTCTCATTAGGGAAGTCTTGTGCAGCCACTCCTTTGGAAACTGATTTTCTTGTGGAACAAAATTATTTATTCCAGAGGGACAAATAACTGAAAGCACAAGTGTTCCACATTGATATTTGCATCACGAATGGCCCAGTCACAGCTGTAACCACTGTCCAAAGTTTCCTTGCATGTCACTGAGAATGAGAGCACCAAACGATCAATCTGACTACTGATCCTAAAAAAAAGAAACATTGTTTCTAAAAAAGAAGCATTGTTTTCTTTTGCAGCACTGTAATAAAGGTCCAACAGAGTTGGAAATTTTTTAAAATATTGGAAAAGAGCACAAAGAATTCACATTGTTATTTTTGCAGTGGATTCAGGGTTTTTTTCTGTAATTTTTCAAATCCAGATGAAGAGGAAGATCAGGCCATCTGTACTTTGATAACCTGGACAACAGCTGTTTCTCTTACCTCAGTGATGAACATTTTGTTCTCCTCTGTGATTTGTCATCTGCTTTTTTTGTTTGTTGTTTTTCTTTTTTACTATTATATTCTAGCCCACTAGGTCTAATTTCTCTCTGAGTCACAGGGGTGTAAATCAACAGCGAATGCAATGAAGTTAGTGGTGCTGTGATGACATGGAGACAACATTTTCTCCGTGGAGAAGTCTTTGGATATTGTTTTCTAGTGCTGTCACACACTCTTCTGTAACTGTGCATGAGCTGTGGAAGCTAGTAATTTTCCAAACCAGCAATTTTAATCTCTAGGTACAAAAATGTAGCTATATGCTTATTTGTCTCTTGGTCCAAAAATGTAGCTATATGCTTATTTGTCTCTTGGTCCAAAGGTCCCTATATTTTTGAATGTTTCTTCTCCAGGGCCATAGCAGAAAAAGAATGCTTTAGGAACAGAACATAACAATAGAAACAGCAGCATATACTTCAGCTGAATGGGAGAAGATTTGTACTATTCCCGTGGTATTGTTGGGATCTGGTTGTTTCTGATTTCTAACCTTTTTAATTTATTGTTTTTCTAGGTTATATTTTCCATTGGTTGTTTCTAATTTTCAAGTTATGTAAGAAGAGCTTGTGCGCATAAGAGAAAAAGGTATACAGATGAACAATTCTTTGTAAAAGATGTAACGTCTTTGTAAAAAAAGGCATTGACTGGAAACAGCAAAAAATGCTATTTTTCCTCAATTTTATCAATGAAATATCTTCTCTGTCTTCCCTTTGATCAGCAAGTAGGTATTTAGGAGTACAAAGCTTATCCAAATGTTGAATTGTGGCCACCATTTTCAGCAACATCTATCCCTTTCTGTAAAAAAAACTGGTTTTCATCATTCATTCAGTCACCCTCCTATTGGCTCTTTTCTATTAGTGTGACCTCTGCTTTAGTTGGAAGTGTACCCCAACACAATTCTTGAGGTCAGTACTGCCAGCTGTTATATCCTGACATAGGTACGATGACTGTCTGTGACCAAGATTACCTGTGTCCTCCTCTCTCTTTATGGCACATCCAATTTCTTTCAAATTTCATTTCTCTCTGATTACAACTTCAAGCACTCCAGATACCAGCAAGTGAAAGCAGGAAATTTTTGACCCTCCTGTTTAAGTTTGAACAGTTTGGGCTATTCATCAAATTGAAAATTAATATACTAAGAGTTCTTAAAATTCAGAGAGAGCAGTTGATGCTAGGTGGTCTTCTGTATCATGTTTCTCAAGTACTGTTTTGTGTACCTATAATCTCTATTTGCATTTCAATCACAAACTAGTTCACTAGTTTGCAACCTAGCTCACTAGTGTGCAGGTCCTATTCTTCACATTGGCTTACGGGAAGTCTCTCTAAGTGATACCTGATTGCTCTCCTTAGACACATAATTGAAAAGAGTGAAGGGAAAAAAAAACCATTTAACCATGTTTCATTTTTTAATTAGATACACAGGAGTCTTTGGCCCTAAGACTACCTCAAATATATACCAAAGACTCTTGAAAATGTTGTTTATTCTTCAACCTTCTTGAATTTCCCTCCTAGCTTAGACTTGTCTATGTCACATTTCATGCAAATTGTAATCTCCAAAGGGAAAAAAGCACTTAACCATGCTGTCAGGCTCCTACTTCAAACTCTCAACAATCTTCTGCTTCCTCTGAATGCTATTGTATAAGTTTGAGACCTACAGATATTGTCTGACTAAACAAATCAAACCACCAGCTATCTCATGGGAATTCCTGAGGTAACTTTACTCCCTTACTCTTCAAAATGTCAGGATGACTTCTAAATATGATTGAAAGTCTGCTGGAAATGCCATCCAAGTTGCAGTAGTTTGAAAACAAATTAATGTAGGTAAACAGGTTTAATAACTCTTCCTTTATTAGATAGATTTTAGTAATAAGAACTTAGAAAACTGTATATTTATATATAATTTTTTGAAATAATATGTATACAAATACATTTTTTATGTTGTATGACTATTAAATATGTGTATATATAGTATAGCAATGTAATATAATATCGCATACACCTACAACAAATCTAGCACCTCTTTTGGCTGGTGGCTGATCCTGCTGTGTTTGGTGCACCCCAGGACTTGGTTTGCCCTCTTAGCTGCCAGTGCCTACTGCTGACACCTGTTGAGCCTGCTGTCAACCAGCACCCCCACATCCCTTTCTTCAGGGCTGTTCTCCCACCAACCCTTTCCCGATTTATACTTGTGCCTGGCATTACTCCATTCTAGTTGTAGAATCTGGTATTTGGACTTCTTACATTTCATACCATTAATCATAGCCCAACGCTTCAATCTATCTAGATCCCTTTGCGAGACCTCTTGCCCTTCAAGAGAGTCAACAGCACCTCTCAGTTTGGTATCATCAGCAAACTTGCTAAATGTGTGTTCAACTCCTGCTTTCAGATTGTTGACAAATATATCTAACAGGACTGACTCTAGAATTGAATGCTGAGGGACATTGCTGATGACTATTGCCGGTCAGATGTAGTATCTGCCCCTTGGTCAATTCTTCACACAGAGCACTGTGAACTCACTTATCCTATTACTGGACAAATTGTCCAGATGGGTGCTGTTAGGGACAGTATCAAATGGTTTATTAAAACCCAGGGAAACTACATCCACCACCTTCCTTCATCAATGAGGTGAGTGTACATATCATTTAGGGATATAAAATTAGACTGTCCCTTTGTGAATTCATGTTGACTCTGCATGCTTTGCTATCTGTATGTAAGTCTAGGAACCCTGAAAAATATGGGAACTCCAAAGCAAGAATCTACGTGTAATCAAAAATATATTAAATCTATCCTGAATCACAGTTTGAAAAATGCCAGGAAGTTACTGTGTTTTAAAATATTGTTAATCCACAACAGAAGTAAAATATAATCTGATGGCTGTTCCACAGACAAGCAGATTATCCAGGAAAATGATCCACAGAAAAATAAAGTGTCTAAAAAATTATACATAGGTGGATGATACGCAGAATGAATTTGTTTTCAAATCAAAGGAAACAGGAACCTTATATGGGAAAGCAAATTAACCCTATATGTGGGTCACGTAAGTTAATCACATGAAGTTAATCATCGAAGTTGACCATAACTAATATCTTAGGTGGTGTGTATCAGAGTCCATCACACAGAGCTGAGTATTGCTAACAAAGCTTTTCTTCTGTTGAGTACACAAAATTGTTCATTCTGATATCCCCTATTGTAGAACTAAGTATGTCAGTATTACTTTAGTAATATTAGAGGGAAATACTTTTCTATTGCTGTTGTTTGGTTTGTTATCCCACACTTGAGATACATCTGTGACTTGGATGTCACAGAGGGATTTCTTCTGCATTACTTCACAGTTCTTACAGGTCCTATGGAACAACATGCAGCCCTTTAGAAATATAAAAGAATACCCTGGATCTAGTTTTCTTCCTTTCTTCTTCACTGTATTTTCTTCCACGCTCAGTTTTGTGGCCATCACTGAGACACAGCTCAAGGTTTGTGAAGAAATCTCAAACAGCCTAACAAATGGTGTGAGAACAAGCTCTTGATGCAGTATTCTTGTTCTCATCTCTGGAAATCTGGCAAACGCTTACAGTTCCCCTTGGGTATCTCTAATTATAATGTATGGCTCATTAAAAATGACAACAGAGTTCATCGAGCCTGCATTCTTGTGATTAATTGCAATGTTCTCCTAATCAGTTGTTATTATTTATACCTCCGCTTTTATGCAACTGATTATACTGTACATTTGCACCATTCAGAGAGCAAGAGAGGGGACATGAAAGGCATGTTTACAGGATGCAGTGGAGCATGCTATAGATATGCATAAACTAGTAGTGAGCCAATCCGTGTGCTGTCACATCACAGGGCTGTACAGCACTAGGAATACTTATCTGGGTCTCCATCTCAGAGTCACAAGGAGCCCACATCAAACTTATAAATCTCTGCCTCTCCAAAGTGTTTGTTAGACACTATGAAGAGCTGTGGAATCATGGGTTTTCTGCTTTCACTTAAGTTCATTCTGTCTTCAGTCAGTGAAAAACCACAAGCAGTTTAGTGCAGGTGTTTCTCAGGAACTCCCTTTGAGTGTTAATGCCTGTATATGTGTGTGTATATCAGATAATAGATTTCAGCAACCTTAAGTTAAATCCTTCTTTAAGCCTCCTAAAAAGTATCTCCCAAATGTCCCAGACCCACCAACTACTGTGTATTGAAGAACTAAAAAAAAATCTCTGGAAATCAGCTCCCATTCATCAGGAGAAACAGTAAATTTTGAAGGTGCAAAACACCATGATAAGTTGTCCATAACATGTCTGTAGTTTGATCCATCTTGACTTTACATTTGTTTGCAAATGATTTCTGGTTTTTATTTTATGATATCAAGTAAGGTAGTAAGAAATTCTAGTGGCCTCGTGGTGGATATCCCAGCCTGAGACAGACCTCAGTAATCTGATTTTTGAAGAAACTGCAGAGCAGCTGTCTCTGAAAAGAAGTTAGACCCTGTTGAGTACACTGGATATGCATACAAAAATTGTGGCACTGACACATCAGCTCATTTTTCAGAACATTTTCAGAACAGAATTTCAAGCTTCCTACATTGTTAAAGATCTTTCTTGTGTCTCTCTCTACTTTTAGTTTTATGCATGCTGCACATTTGCTCTGGAATTCTCCTGTTCCTCAGTTTCAGGCTTTTAGTTTCAGTCTAATGCTATTTGCACAGCATTATCACCGGGAGGCCTAAGTCAAATTTGGCAAGCCTCCTGTTGGCATGTTATGTTAATAACTGATTGGTTTTGTTCTCAGCAAGAGCAATTTGTTCCAACAACTGGAATTCATCCCACTTTTTCATTGAGTACACAGCTCTGCTGTAGCACAAACATAAAGACCAAGATCTTTAAAAATAGAAAGGAAAGGACCACCAGCATGACCGCATCCAACCCAACAACTGCAGACAACCATGGAGTAGCTGCCCAGTCAAACTCCATATTCACATGTGACCCCACTGTCACAGAGCCTTGCGCCTAAGGGCAAATTTACATTTTCAGATTTCTAACTGAAGCTTTTTAGCATTCAAACATCCCCATCAGCTTCGAATATTTAGACTTTTTAGCCAGACAGTTGCTGAATCTTTGGCCAACACTAACATGTAGATAGGGAAAATCATAGAGATAAGGACCCAAAACTTACTGCATTGATTCATATAGAGCAGTGGGAATCAGAGTTGCAGAGAGCATACTTATCTGTAATGTATTTGTTCTTCAATATTTGCGAAGTATGTCCCTAATGCATTTGTATTTGTCAATATGAGGACATATCTCCATACTTTAAGATAGGCATTTTAACCACCTAGGAAAATAATTAAAAAAAATCCTCAGACAAACAAAAAAAGCTACTCATGAGCAACGAAATATAGTATGTGCAAATTACTTTGTCATTACATGTAATTTGCATTTTTAAAATGTGTCTGTGAAATTTTACAGTCATTTGCATTTCAAGTCAGCAATTAGATTAAAAAAGCCCGCAACTGCAGCTGCGACAAGTACTCTGTTATGTTAAAAAACATAAATAATCTTCTTGTCCTGCAGTAACAGCTCTGATGAGAATGTAGCACTCAGTCCCTTCACGGTTGCTTTCATCCTTGATAAAGTATAACTGGGAAACCTAGAAGAACTGGAGTGAAAAAAAAAGTGTATTTAATAATACCAGTTTCTCTTGGTATTGCACTTGACCCTTTACAGAGCATCTTTTCAGGTGCCATTAGGATCAGCTGCAGAGCAGCATCAGAGCTACAGAAAGGCTTCTCCTGCCACACAGAGTGGGATGGCATCCCATCAGCTTCATCATCCTTCACACAAGAGGGAGATGAAGGGCTCTGGAGATGGACATCCATTGGCTGCCCCAGAGCCAGGAGTGCATGCCCTTCTGGGAAGAGGAACTGAAGCCAGATACATTCTTGACAAGACAGGATCTTTGAGCCTTTGTTTGGCAAAAATAGCTACAAAAAAAATGGGAGTGCAAATAAATATCACCTCTCTCCCCCAGGTTCCTCAGGTCTCAGTACCAAAACTGGCACCTTTCTTGCAGAAGTGCCTCATCCTGAGCATTAGTGCACTCAAACCCAAGTGTCTGTTCATGACACCTTTGGGGCGTAAGAGATACTTGGTGTAGAGATGACTAACACTTATAATTTACTTATTCAACAGATGCTCATAGAGCAGGTCTCTGTCTTATATTACCTTTGTCTTTAGCGTTGTCTTTAACTTTTTCTATCCTGTCAAACAAAACATCTTCCCATTTCATGCTAGAACTGGCAGGTCATTACTGAATGCAGAATCATAGCTTCTCTTGTGGCTTGAATGGGACCTGCTTTTTGGCAGAGACATTTTGGAAACCAGGTCTCCATGCAGCCCTGCAAGTGGAGTATCAAAAAACCCCAAACAAAACAACAACAACAAAAAAACCTTAAAGGAAACAGCAAGCAGTTTTATTCACTTTAGAAAATATCAACTAGTATTCAAGTGATGAGTTAAATCACATCTCTGCATCTGTGGGAAAGCTGTTTTGGCTTTCTGAAATACTTTTGCTCTGGTGGGCTGCTGGTTGTGCTCACAAGGCAGGACCCACACCAGCAGTTAGAAACAGCAGCAATTTGTCCTAAGTGCAGCGTTCCACTCTCCTCAGTGCTTGGTTGTGGCCCTTGCTGCTGGTTTTCCCTGTGTGGTTATTGAGAACAAGATTTGAGAACAGTTTTTATGCATAGCTGATCTGGCAAGAGTAGGTGCTGCAGTCCACCACAGTCCAAGCATCTTATTTCATGTGTGAATGATGGCTTCAGTTTCAAATCCTGAGATAATTCAGTGTTTAAAGTATCTTCCAGCCAGCGTTACTGCTTGTGGCATAACATGGGTATGTTAGGCCTGAGCTTCAGGACCTCACAGAGGAAATGGAGCACCTTGGAAAATACCCATCACCTGTTGATATCTGGATTTCTCTGTGTTTCAAAACTCATTCTTGGTGTATTTGTCGGTGGAACTGGGTCAAAGATTTGGGTGACTTGGGCCCTATTATTCAACTATGAGATGGAATGCGAGCTTTCCCTTTATTTTTAATTCAGAACTTCTCCTTTCCTGCAATATAGGTGAACACTAATTCCTTCTCTTACATCAGAAGACAAGTTGATAGCAGAGAGTGAAGAAAATGGGAGACATAAAAGCAAACTGAAAATAAATGGCGAGCCAGGGGCTAGGCAGAGGAAGAGATTGACAATGATTGTGAAGAAAGCATGTTCAAATAATGCAAGAGAGGATGTAATTCTAAGGAATAAAGACAGTAAACACAGTACATAATATTTTCCTCATTTATTATCCATGAAGAGAATTATTATTTTTTTCTGCAACAGGTGAAAGACTAAGATGGTGGTCGGGGAGAGAAGAGCACAACGTGACTAAAAATAGATAAACTTGGTTTAGCTCAGCAAAGTGAAGGCTGATAAAGATGTGATTTCTCTCTAGAAATATGTCAAAAGATTAAACATCAGATGGAGAATAGCTATTTGATCTAAGGGGCAATTTTGGCCAAAGAACAAAAGGCAGGGAAAAATCAGCCATAGCATGTTTAACCCAGGGAGCTTTCTAACTATCTGGGCAAGGATAGTCTTCAGTGTCCTCTTGGCTGTAGTCACTAGGGCAATCTCTAGGACTTTAAGGTAGAGCCTGATCACCACATGAAAAAGAGTAAATGACGTGACTGCCTGGCTTTAACGAGGCAGGATGCTCATAATGTTCAGGTCTTCCTCTTGAAAAAAAACAATTAAAATGGAAATGAGTCCAGGTTTTGCTGGCAGCCTTTTTGGTAGCTAGTAGATATCAGTAGGACTGAGTGCACTGAAAATTTCCACAGCTAGATATCAGACTCTCATCTCGTCAGTCCCCCAAAGCTCTTATCTTCATGTTTTACAATCACTTTACAATGGAAAAAATGTATATCCCTGAAGATGGTGCTTCAGTGTTTATCAACAGCTTTTCTTATAGCAGCTGAAAGTACTAAATCTGCTTTTCAAGATCATTTGATGTGCCAACCAGCACTGAACTCCAAATGGGCCACCTGAATGTTAAACAGAAATTCTTTCAAAATTGCTACATTATTAGCAGTTTGAATTCTTGGCATCCCCGCATTCGAGATTCCCATCCTTTGAAAATGCTGTGATTTCTTCATCCTTATTTAGACTTGCAGTAACTCACCCTCAGACTGCCAGGGTAGTTTCAGTGGGCAGGAAGCAGCACCAGGATCAGGCCCTCTTTTGACATCTTAAATCAGTTTATGGTTAAAAATATTTCACATCCTAAATGAGAGTTGTCTCATAGCTTCAGCGCACTTACCTCATTCAACACAGTCAGCTCTAAGACAAATTTTCTTTTAAACAAAGCAGGTAATATATCTATATTATTATTAAATAACAATACTACTACTACTATTGTGATAAAAGCATTTGTATTAATAAAAAAAAATGAAGACATCTATCTGTTGCAGTATGATTTCAACAGGCCTCTGGAGGCGGGGAGAGCCTTCTGATCTGCCAGAGGTGCTCCACTTCCATTTTTGGGGGGTGATTTGGAGGGCTTTTATTTGATTTGGCATTTTGCTACTAAAGGGCAAGTCTGAGTTTTGTGGACACCCATGGAAAATGAAAATGCAATCCAGCTATTTGTCATCTTTCCAGTCACAATGTGCTCAATAAACTAAAATCACACAAATATATCCCTCACAGCAATTGCAGTTCCAAATTTCAGTCCTCTCCTATATTTCGATCTTTCCCATAAATGCTTTAAGTTCTGGCATTTTTTTAAGTCTTGAATTTTATGTAATCAATTAAGATATAAGTTTTCCATCAATCTGACTAATATTAACTTCAGGTGATGTGCAAAGCCTGTTGACACCTTCAAGAGCTTTCCTGTCAGCTATAAAGGGCTTTGGATCAGGACTCAATAGCAGTCATTTGTTTGAATCTATGCTAGTTTAATGAGTGATTAGCAGATTTTTTTCCAGTCTTTACCTAACAGTTGATAAACCGGAATCCACGAGGAGCTGTGTACTAAATAATGGTATGATTTTACAACCCTCAAATTGCTTTAGAAAATAGATTTATAAATCATGCACATAAAAGTAAAGGATATTGACAAATTCTCTGCTATAAAAGAGAAGGCTTGCTGTGTTTTATGCGAGTCTCTCAACAATAAAGTGTAACCCACCATGGGATACTGGGAAAAACTATCAGATCTTTATATATCTTGGTGTCTTGGGTACCTATGCTTTCTGCTCTCTTTTATTTGAGGTAATTTACATGTCTTTGGTACTGCAGCAAAAAGTCCCACATCTTTTAGGACAAAATTCTTGTTTAAACACTGCTTAAACAACTGTCCATGCCATGAGAGTTGTACACCGGAAAAAGGCCTTTGATTTTCCAATTACTTGTTATTATTTTTTAAGTCACCTTCCAATCCAAGCAATGTTTCTAACACTGAAAGATACCAACTATTTGTTCTACTTGACCTTTCATGATATTTAGGCATCTGGCTTTCCAGCTCAAGTAATCAAGATGATAATTAAACCTACATCTTTGTGAATGTCAAAACTGTCATCTGCATTCAGAATGTAACAGGTCTGCAAGAAATGATGATCAAGAGAAATCTAACATCAGGGAGGTCATTAGGAAATTGTTCCAGCAAGGGCTTCACCAAAAACTGCCTTGTCAAACCAAATGAGGTATATGGAAGCAAGCTACACGAACTGCGGATATGGAATACCTAATCAGTGTTATTATAAACTAAGCATACTTTGCAAATGTGATTATTGACAGTATGCTAGATAATGTCCAAGCAGCAATAGCAGGTTATGGGTATCCTTTAGGTTGTTTCACTGTTAATACTTTACTCTATGTGCAGCTGTATATGCTTTCATCTTAGAATAAGGCAAATTAAGAAGTGTTAAATTAATGGGAAAATGTGTCTTGAAATTGTTCCTGTTCACAAATGAAGTCATGTCAGTTTTTCAATCTCAGTAAGCAATCAGAAGTTATTTCCCAACAGGCAATGTGGTTCTGAGTTTCAAGCCAAAGTTGTGAACCCACCCTTTGCTCTCACCTGAGTGGAACAAAGTGTTGACAGGGATATGGGATCATTCATATTACAGGATGCTTTCTGTCATCTACAACTGAATCAGTTTGGTCCAAAACATAAATTTCAGCAAGTGTAGGAGTTATCTCCATTTGTCTGGCCTTACTCTTGTGTGTTCCCAGCTACGTGCAAACTTCAAGCATGGCAACCCAGTTTCTGCAGGCTGGTTTTGCAGCTAGTCAAAGAATTATAATTAAAAATATTGGCTTGGAACTCCAGATGTGGGTTTTAAATAGCCTTTGGGAGGATAGTAAATATTTTTGTTATAAATAGCTTATAAATAGGGTCTACAATGACTGAGGCACTAACTGGGTGTCTCAGATAAATGTCCCATGTAAGAATGAATGTGCTCAGCCTGTGTGTCCTCTCTAGGGGTAGGGAACTCTCTAGGTGCAGTGGGTGCTCTCCCTCCTCTCCAAAGTGTTTTTTGAGAGTCATTTGAAGGGTGCTGGGAAATTTCTCATTTTCTCTGGGCCCGTTTGGCTGGTTTCGAGCTGGAATCAAGCTGGCAGCAGTTTGGTTTGTTTGCAAGAGGCGTTTTCCGGCAGGGCTGGGCAGCAGCAGCTGGGGTGTGCCAGCAGGTAACACTGGGGCAGCAGCAGAAACTCCTTTCCAGCAAGGAAAACACAGCCCCAAACACCCATGGAATAGGTAAGGGGTGAAATTCGGAGTGGGGATGTCACATTTAAATAAATGCACACGTGGGGTGGTCCGTTCACTGCTTACATTTTCCTTGTTTCGTGGTATTATGGTTGGACTCGATGATCCGATGGGTCTTTTCCAACCTGGTGGTGGTGATTCTATGAAATTAGTTCTGAAGGGCAAAGCAGCATGCCCAGTGTGCCATTGCCCAGGAACAGCAGCAGAAAATACAATGGCTAGGGAGAATACACACCTTGAAGACACTCACAGATATCTGCTTGCACTCAAAGCTTTTTTACGACAGGAGACTCCCATAGATCTAAGATGCAGCTAGATGCAGTGCTTTTGTCAGGTCTTTACATGAGAGGCAGATGCCTAGAGCAGTGGCCCAAAGGATGCTTGAGGTCCTGTCCCAAGACTGTTGTCAGCTGAGCTGGGAATTTCCATCAAAACTCTCCAGTTGCTCAGCCAAGCCTTTCCTTCTTTGAAAGCAAGAGAAGCACAAGTGCCTGACTCCATCCAACTGTTGTAGGGCTGCACAAAGACCTGATTTCCAGCTGCCTGCACTGGGAGATTTACTGTGTGCTGGTTCCTGCAGTTGTTTGTACTTTTCACATTAAATATTCCTGGAAGAAAAAAGCTGGAAAGTATTCATTGCCAGCATTTTTAAATATTTTTGCATCTATCTACATTACTGCTGTTTTGGACTGCAAATTCTTAAGAATAGCCTTAGGCAGGAAGAATTTGGTACCAAATTACTTCTGTCCCTGTAGATTAAATGTATAACCTGCAGCAAAATTTGAGCCTGAGTGTACGGAAAAAGGTTCTTAATTGCCTGACAGCCTGCAAATTCCCTTTTCTAGTAATTTTCAAAGAACGGGAAAATGGGGTCTCTAGTGGCAGTGCTGGCATTTTAGATAGAAGAAGTGTGAAGCAGCGGTTAGTTGTTAAACTAATATAACATCTGATCTGTGAGACACTGTCTAACAAGTAGAATATCTAATGCTGGCAGGTCTGCTGATATGGCTGAGTAAGTCATCACTTGGCAGCACGGGTCTGCAGGCTTCAGCTCTCAGTAACCTATAGGCAGGTGGTTAACCTAGTGCAGGTGTAAGGTAAACTCTTACCTGGCATATGGATCAAGGACAGACAAAATGCTCAGAGGAGTACTGCTGGAAAGATTTAGTATTTAGAAAACTCCCCATACTCTGTTGCAGACTCCCAACTTACATTCATTAAAAAAGCATTAACACCCAGAGACAAGTCTGCTAAGTCTTGAAGGCTAGAACATAAACTGAACAAAATTTAAATACAATATTAGAACAAAAACCTAAAGATTACAATGATGTGTCATAACCCTGAGTACACATGCTGTTTGCTGATGCACCTCCTGCCAGCTAGGAAAATAACTACTTTATCTCTAGGTTTTTGCAGCAGGAGCAATAACATCTGAAAGAAGCCAAATGCTGGTGGTAAAATGGGGAGTAATTCAGAGTTTAGCCTAAGGCTCCCTCTGGAGTCAAAGGAGAGAGATCCGTGACTCCAAGGAGGAATTCAGAGCAGGAACCTGAGTGGCTCTGGGAAGCTCTGTCTGGGGAAAACCCAGGGAGGTGTCTCGGTTTTCCCATTTCCAGAGTAAAACATAAACTGATATTCTAAATCAAGCTGCAATACTGGGACAAAGGCATACTGCATAGCACATTGCAAAGGTAAGGGAAGTTCCCCAGACAGATGTTGTGCTTGCTTAAGGATTACTTAAAGTTCAGTTAATTAAGCAGTAATTTAAACTTTGGCTGATTTTAGGGACGGTAGTTGTTCTTTTGTACTAGTACATATCACATCTGTATGGCTCTGGTTTTCAAGTATGACATATGATGCTATACTTTGGGTAAGCTGCCAAAAGGTTTGATTTTCAGAAAGTATATGTCTGAGTCTATAAGTCAGACCTTCGCAAGCTGTAAGAACCGCATAAATTAAACACCCCAAATCTGAAATAATTAGTAAAAACTCAGACCTTTTATTTGGAGGAGTTTGAAGGTACTTGGGAGAGATTCTGTCTTTGTACAAAAAAAATGTTCAGAGAATCCATGGGATTCCCACTGCTTTTAGTTTTTAGTTTAGTATTCAGCTGTCTGCCATGCTTCTACTAGCAGGTAGCATTTGCTGTTGTGAAAGTCATGACTGTACAACCAATAACTATGGAAATAGCCTTGATAATAACCAGACTGTATTTAGTTGAGGAAAACAGTCGACCATTTCTACTAGAACCTGAACTCCTTTGATGTAATGAGTAGTACTTAAACAATTAATTGATAATGTTTATCAATACATGAGCTCCAAAATACACAAAAGAAATACATCTCTTACCAGGACTGGAATAAATAAATAGATATTACGTATGATCTGGGCAATGTTGCTGGAAGTAAGCAGAAATGAAGTGCTGAAATCAGAGGGAGTCTTGCTATTGACTTCAAGGGCCTTGCAATCGTACCTATAGAGATGAATATTTTGTCTACTCTTAAAAGTTGTGACAAGTATCATTAGCTACTATGAGATTTAAGTGAGTGTGGGACAGCTTGTTCCAATGCAAATCATAGCAATTGGGTTTAAAGACAGTCAGCTTTCCAAATCTTCAAAGCATCTTCTGGTTTTGGCTGAAGGAGTTGGTGAACCACTGTCAAGGTGACTTTAAAAACCTCTCCTGGAATCTGTCCATATCCTCACTCCTCTAAATAACTTACTAATACTTAGCAATAAAACTGCAATAAAACCAGTTAGCTTTCCTGATACAATTAGCACAGCTGGAGAAAGTTATTTTTGCTGTTGTTGTTTGTTTTTGAAATATTTATGACTTGATTAATGAAACAAAGAAGCAGGACATCACTATCTTGTTTTTATATCAAAAGCCTTTTTTGCCTCCTGGGCAGGTAGACCTTTCATATAAGCAGAGGACAAACTTTCTGCTCTTAACAGGCAATGTCTCAGCTTCAAGAGAGGTTGGTTTTCTAATTAAGAATTTTGCTAAGTCAGTGGATCTAGTTCTTCCCTCTTCCTTAATTTACCATAGAAAACACCAGGAAATACAGTAATTTAATGCTTAAGAATCCCTTTTGCTATTTGTGCATCAGTAAGAAAATCCTTTCATGTTTTTTTTTTTAAATCATTTAATACCAACCATTAAATGATATTTAACATGTAATTAAGCAATAAAATATAGAAAAAGACTCATACTCCCATCCCCAGAAAAAAAATAACCAATTAATCTTTAAATCCTTTTAATAAATGAATATTCATTCATCAATATTTTCATAAAGCATCTCTTCATCACTCCATTTAATATTCTTTTTTTTTCACTGCTGAAGATTACCAAAAATACATAGATGTGCCTTAAGCAAAAAAAGACTGGGTTTTAGTTTATCTTTACAGTGGGATGAAATCAACTTAAACAACCATAATATTTCTACCGTTTATTGACCCTTTGGGCTATAACACAATATAGTTCCAGTTTTCTTTTTTTTTAAATGCCTCTTACAAACAATGATGTGTAAATGTTATTTGTAGTAGGTTTGAGTTAGAAAGGAGATAATTACCTATGAAAGACATTACTCTGGTGCAATTTGGCTGAAGTTACCATTTTTCATCTTAAAATGATCTATGGATAAAATCATAGGACCACTGAATGCAGCTATCATAAAGGGACAAGAGCCAGAAAATGGGAGGTCAAGGCAAACACTGTTCTTAACACATGGTTGTGTGTGTGTGTGTCTGTGTGTAAGAAGTAGTGCTTGGACTGGAGGAAGGGAATTGGCAAAAAAAGGCACAAAAATGTGTGTTAAAGATGAAGTATTAACCTTAAGTGAGAATTTCCTGGCTTTTTCCAAGTCAAACAAAGACTTGGATCTGTTCAAGCTTCAAGCTGCTTGTGCCCCATGGAACCTAAGTAGAATGATGAATATGAAATCTCATTAAAAAGCTGAAATGTGCAACTACCGACTTTTTGTGATGACTGGCAAGGTAGGGAGTACGGTTTTACAGATGGGGCTACAGTAACACACCACCATCCAGTTGTACAATGGGTAAGAGAAGGAGAGTTCTCAACAACTCTGTTCTCTTGCCCATGCATGGTCCCGAAAATGCACTTTGCATCTTTGCTCTGACCAGACAGTCATTTTCCATCTGCTTGATGATCCTGACTGAGGCCACTGGAGAACCATTTTCCATGGGACTTGGAATACACATTTCTATCATACCCAAAAAGCCTGTTCTTGTTGTTGTTAGAGATCTCTGCTTGATCACATGATATCTAGGAGCTGGGGCTTGAAGGAAAGAAAGAACTGTGATTACATCATAGAAGTGGGACTGATGTCTTCTTGAATCTCATTTTTAAGGGTAGCTTTTTAGGTCACGTACTGAAAGATTTCCTTGAAGATTATTTCATAGGGCTAATTTTTCTAAAGCAAAGCCTACCATTTTAAAGTTTTATTAAAACCAGATATTTTTGTTTAATTATATTTCGATATTAGGATAAAAACTTGGGGGAGCTTTTCAACAATTCTACCAAATGTGTACTTTGGGAGGGTGTTAATTGTTCAGTTATTTGATTATAATTATGACAATGTGCTTTATAATCCCTTCACAGTTTGAAGAGATATTGCAGTGCTCATAATACGTTGTGGTTTACCAATGGGAGTTAATACTGAAAGGCTTTTCAAAACCAAGTTTTTCTGCTTCAGCTATACAGGTTCCTTTGAGGCTCATTCATAGCTGTCTGAAGATACAGTGCTTAAAAAATTGCATATACAGTCACTTTGCACCACTGCCAAGGATGCAGCAGGACTGCAGTGCTGATCCTGCACGTGCCGGCAGACGGGGTTACAGTGAACACTACCAGTTGGGGATCGCATTGCAGCTTTGCCACAAAGCAGCCGTTGCAGAGCTCATTCCTATTCAAGGAGCAGCCCTGAGGATGGGATTACAACAGAGACCTTGCAACTCAGGTTCCTATACACTGAATTTCAGCCCAGAGCAAAGTTTCACAGTTCAGTTGCAAATAGTCAAGGGTGGAGACAGTAATAGACTGTACATGGCAGCAATACAAGTATCATAACTCTACTCAAAGATACACCAAGTACTAGCGAGAACATGGGTCATTATAGAGCCAAGGCAGCCTTTTCAGTTTCATCCCCCTTCGGTGTTTTTGGTAGATGGATGTCCACACATTTTTCCCCCCACAAATGTCTCAAAATAGCATCCAAAGATCTCTATCTGCCAGAAGTTCCCACTGATGTCCAGAGGATTTCTTCATGCAGAGAACTGGCAGGGCCATCCTTGAATTACATTTTTTAGATCTATTTCTGCTACTGCATCTGTTGTAATTTGTGAGCGTACATGATAGAAACACTTTACAAAAAAATATATCTTCTTCTGTTTAGAAAGGTTTAGTTCTGAGAAATAACAAATTAAGTTCACAGATCTGAAATTGGCATACCTTGACAACTACAATCTATTGGACTGAAAAAACCTGAAATATTATGAGGGAATGAATTGGGATGAAAAGTGAAATGGTAACATTTGCATGAACGACATGTTTGAGCATAGCTGTTGCAGAAAGAAAACAAACTTTTTGCTGTCTCTTGTGACCTGTGACGTAAGTGTATGTGTATATACTTTACGTATATGAATGAAATATGAAAATGCTCCATTACTGAGTCAAAGTATTGGAAGTGCTCTATTTGCTCAATTCTAGAGAATAAAAAGTTGTAATATCACAGAAACAAAAAATATGACATAGCATGCAGTCACAATAGCAAGCACAGGGAAAAAAATATTGAGAAAATATACTTATATGCATATTATGCAAATATATTTTACATTAACATACAATGTTATAAGAATGTTAAATAATGTGAATGTATGTTTAAAAAAACCTACAGCTAGGTGGTTTCATGTCAAAGTAGTAAATAACCTGAGACATCTTCTATACTTTCACTGGAATGACAATCTTCAAATCTACAGCAGATGTAGAACACATTGACAGTAGTCGAATTCTCAGCTAAATTATACTAAAAATGTGCTGTTTTCTTTTAAAATGAGATGGCAGCTGGAACCAGTTCAAGTGAAGGAAAATGTGCTGTACATTTACAGTACTTACAAAAGATTCATTTCACTGTTGATGGACACTTAAAATGCTTCTTTGAAATATTATGAACATGTATATGTCTCCAAAGACCTAGATCAACTCTCCCATGATCAACTTGCTTGCTTGCAGAAAAGAAAGCAAGAGATCATTAAAAATAATGCCCGTTCAGGACTGGGAGAAAATGTAAAATGACATATATAAACCCAAGAAATTTTAGCAAAGAAAAATAACTGTGGCTTGATGAAATAATAGCTGATGGATCTGCAATACAAATTAGTCACTTTAAACTTACCAGTGTGACTCTATCACTTTATGAATAGTGTGTATGGCAGTATTTACAAACAATGTTACTAAATACTGACTTTATACACGATTACACCTGTTTGAAAATTTCTATGACAATCAAAGTTTTGTAGTGATAATATACACTTACTTTCTCAAGGCTTGTTGTTTTGATGACACTTGCCTTTTGATTTAAAAAGTTCCTCTGAAGTGCATTCTATGTTAATGTGTCCATAACCTCAGAACGAATGTGTACATGTGTGTGTGCACACATATACTTTTGCTTTGCAGTGTATACTTTTAAGTACACACAATTCTTTGCCATATGTATTCACACACACATGAGTATGGTCTACATAGTAAAAGTTCATATATATATATTTTTATATATAAATATATATATAAACTCTGCAGGCAAGTAGTACTTCGCTTGTTATAACTGAAGTCCTTTAAAAAAGTTCAGTCAATCAGTTAACATAGTATAGCCAGTAAATTAAGTTGAAAAGAGAAAATGTGAATGGAAACACCATTCTTGACCATCTGTCGATGGCATTCACATCTGTTAGATCAGGGATTTTTATTTTCAGTTGCGAAGACCTTCTTCGTAAATGGCCCCTCTTATGGGAACCTGTTCTATCTGATGAACGCCTTCCAAGGCTTTCACGATGTGAGCTTTGTTTTCTGTATTGGATTCCTGAGCTGTCAAAGGATATTGTTGAATTTCTGGCATCTGTAACACTGGTGGTGACCTCATTGCTTGCCACCTCATTGTGAATTTCAAGCGATGTTAGCAGAATGTTTCCATGGGTGTCCACCTAGGAGTCAAAAATAGAAATATAAATTATTTCAAAAGACTTGACATCTATCAGCAGAATGTGGGTGTATTTAAATCTCCAAACCCACACATCTTTTAAGAAAGCATGTATTCATATTAAGCATGTGATAATCTTGGGGAAAAATGGCAAAACCCAGCTACTTAAAATAAGACAAGTACTTAAATACTTCCACAAACAGGGTTATCATCATACTACCAGCATCTAGTAGAAAACTGTATTCAGCAGAACCAATAATTCTCTTCTGTCTCTAAACCAGGCAATGTTAAAGAACAGTGTAGTTCAGTGAAATCATAGAATCATAGAACAGTTTTAGTTGGAAAAGACTTTTAAGATCATCAGGTCCAACCACCAATACAGCCCTGCTAAGTCCACCACTAGACCATGTTCCCAAGTATGACATCTACTTGTCTCTTAAACACATCGAGGGATGGTGGTGAGTCAACTACCTCCCTGGGTGTTCTATTCAGTAAAGAAATTCCTCCTAATATCTGACTTAAACCTCCCCTGGTGCATCTTGAGGCCATGTCCCCTTGTCCTATCCCTAGCTACTAGAGAGAAGAGACCAGTTCCTACCTTGCTACAGGTAGGAAGGTAGATAGCTGTTAGATAGCTTTAGCAAGCAATAAGGTCTTCCCTCAGCCTCCTTTTCTCCAGACTAAATAATCCCAGCTCCTTCAGTTGCTCCTCAGCTTATGCTCTAAACTTTCCACCAGTTTTGTTGTCCTCCTCTGGACATGCTTCAGCATCTTGATGTCCTTCTTGTAGTGAGCAGCCCAAAATTGAACACAGTATTTGAAGCGTGGCCTCACCAGCACCTAGTACAGGGGAAGGATCACCTCCCTAGTCCTACTGGCCACACCATTCTGGATGCAGACCAGGATGCCGTTGGGCTTCTTGGCCACCTGGGCACAGTGCTGGCTCATATTGACCCAACAGTCAATCAACACCCCCAGGTCCTTTTCCTCCAGGCAGCTCTCCGACCACTATTCTCCAAGCCTGTAGCACTACGTAGGGTTGTTATGATGAAAGTGCAGGACTTGGCACTTGGACTTTTTGAACCCCATGCAACTGGCCTTGGCCAGTCTGTCTTGGTCCCCCTGTAGACCCTGTCTACCCTTTCTGCGTAGCTTGCAGTGGGGGGTGAGGGTATGGGATGGACTCTACCTGCTACCTACATATGAAATTTGCTAAAATCACAAGAATATTTCTGCCCAGCTGAACTCTGCCATTTTGGAATCACAAAGCTCATTTACAACTTCTTTCTTAAACTTTTTCTTTCAAAGTAATTTGCACAGTTTTGCAATCATGGCAATGTTAACTGCAGAGCTTTTCCACTTGGATAAGTTATCTTAAACAGTAATGAGCTTTGACTAGGAAGAAAGCTGCTAAACTGAGGGAAAAGGTGGCACTCTTCTCTTCCACCTTTGTATCCAAGAGGTAGTGATCACAGTGTTGAGCACAAATAAGCAATGTAAGATAATTTTCAGTAAATAAGTGGAAGGTTATGAACACTTGGAATCCTTAAATTCTGGTCCAGACTCTTTAGTACCCCTGAATATTGGTAGAGGATGGTCAGCACATTGTTGTGTGACTCCTTCAGCCTAGAAAAACTTCCAGTTCCCATGAATAGCCCTGATGGGCAGTCCCAAATAATGCTGCCTTGGTACTTACTAGTTTCAGTGCTGGGACACCACATCCCCTTGTGTCCCATGCCCTGAATGCTGTAAGACAGGCAGACAGACAGCTGATGCAAGGATCAGCTTCAATATTCTTGCCTGCTTTTGGGAAAGGACAATAATGTCTGAATGTAAAATAAATGCTCTGTACTGGGTATTTTCAGCCAGTCAATACACGTTACTCTCTTCATGCAAACTCAGTTCCCCCACATCAAAAATATACGGTGAATCATGGCATGCAGGATAATTTCCAGTTTTAGGTACACAATTTATTAATCCACAATTGATCCTGCAATTAATAAATTTTTCTAACCTGCCACGTGCTCTGGCTGTGTTAACTGTGCAGCAGTTTAACAGAGAATCATAGAATCATTTAGGTTGGGAAAGACTTTGAATATAATTTAATCTCATCTTAGAAGCATCTATTTAAAAGTGGGTGAGAAAACACACTGTTGTCATGGCCTTTTGAAGTTTATACAGCCATCTGATACCACTTCCTTTTCAAGCTTTGTGCGATCCATTAAAAGTATGCATAGCTATGTGTCTGTCCACATGCATTTAGGTTCTTTTCAATACTATTAAAATTCTGTAAGATGGATATCTCTTTCATCAAATATTGATGCCACAGCTTATATTTTCTCAGTGAAAACAATTACAATACAATAACAGTAATGCTTTGTCAAGCTTCTTGCAAATGGAAAAAGAATATAAAATTCTATGAATGACATAAAGGCAAGTATAAAAAAAACCCTGAAGTACCCAACAAATCCTGCTGTTGTAGGCAACAGTACATTATGCTGATGAGTGCCTATATATAAAAATAAACATGAACCAAAATAATGGGTGGAGAAGCACCAGTGGTAGTTACTAAGAATTAATCTTCCCCATGGCAGAAACCCATTGGTTACAAAAGTATAAGCTTGAGCTTTGTAGAAATGAGTCCATGCTATTGAATAGTACCCGTAACCAGAGAATACACATAGCTGTGAAATACAGCCATAGATATAATCACTAGTTATGGTGGTCTTTGAAAAAAAATTGATTCAGTTTTGCCTGCTTTGTTTTTTTCACAAAGAATACAAATTATGATCAGGATTTGTAACATCATTATGTAAACTATCTCCAGAATCTGCATTTTCCTTATAAAGGTTCAAACTAATCCTCTCACCCAGACCCCCACAGCATCATGTCATCTCCTTTCCCATCTCCTCCCAGGCTTTGAGAATGTCCTTCAGCTTACTAAAAATGCCCCAGCAAAGATAATTTTGCTGGGCTTCACTCCGACAGCACTGCCTTCCCCTTGCTATTCTCTACATTTTCCTTCCACCACCACAGATCTCAGCTGCTCTTTCCCTCAGGGCTTCCTAATCTCTCCTGACTCTGTGTGCCACCTACATATATACAAACAGCCCATCTATGTGACCTTTGTCTTTCTACACTGAGCATGGATTTTTAAGTGAGGTGTTGGCCAAAGACTTGTATTCTGGAGGGTACACGTATGTATTCCGGCTTCTCTTAACCAAGGAATTAATTTTATTTGACTCATTTCATTGCACTGCATAGCCCTCTTCACCTTATCTGCCAACCTTACATGTCACACTAACGCAGCTTCTGCCTCTGCTCTGCCAATGACGCTGTCACTTTTTACCGCTTGTCACTGCATCTATAAATCAAACTAAAAAGGTGATCAAAAAAGTTGTAACATTTGAGTAAATGCTTTCTCTCAAGATACCATTACATCCTACAAAGTTGCATGACAGCATGTATTTTCTCTAAATGTCAAATGAAACATATTTGGAAACATACTTTTGAAATGCATCTCTCTGTTAATAGAGCAACAGACTTGCATGTCAAATTCAAGGAAGGAGCAGATGGAGAGAAAGGGTCTGCAGAAACTGAAATCAAGCTTCTGGCCCACAGATACTCTTGAGATCTATTCCTACAAATTGTATTGATTCCTTCAGAGGTTTTGGATAAACCACCTAAGCTCTCAACAGCATTAAAGCTATATATGCTAATGCTCTGTGACAATCTTAAGGTGATGTGAAGTATGAATACTTAATGCATGCAACATTTTATAATGTATTTGCACATAAGCACTACTTCTGAATGATTTAAGCAATGATTTAGATGACTCTGATGAATGTACACAAGCTCTCTGAATGAAGAAGCAAACAAAAAATGGCAGGGTATTCTGTACAAGTCGACTCAAGTTTGCCTGAATATACGGCTAAGCGGAAATTCTCCATGAGTGAACATGACTGTTGCTCACTGGCTCCAGTGAAAATACTACCCCAGGTACAGATCGAGAAAAGTAGTTGAATGGATTACAGTTCTGGCCAAATATCATGAACAAGGCCAATGTCTTTTATAAAATTTTAGTTGTACTCCTTATGAGACTTAGAATGGAATTTTATCACCTGGCTCAAAAATGTCACTATCTGTGCACTGGAAATTCTTCCCAAAATGTTAACATGAGGCTTTGCTCTCAAACCTTGTTATAAATTAGAGAGATGACATTGTAGATTCAGCCAATTTCTTCTCACTCCTTGCCACCCTTCCTTAAATATTTCTCTATCTTTGCCTTCTCTGCCAACCCTGTGTCTCTGTGCTTCTTGTAGTCTCCTGTCTGCCCTATACAGCTCCACCTGAAACCATTCATTCCCATTTCCCTGCTGTGGTCTCCACTGCTGCTGCGGTCTTTTGTCTCCTCCATGACACTGGCCAGGGCTGGTTGTTTCCATGGAGTGTTTCCGAATGAGCTCATCAAAGCAGATGGAAACAGCTGAGTATCAAATCATTAATTAATTCCCTGCTGAATCAGCATGGACCCCGATACGCAAACCTGAAGTTCTTATTTCAGAATCAATTTTAACCAAACCCCACCCCTCCTACCTCTGAATAACTACAGCTCCTGCACCAGAGTGAAGTGGCATAACTCCGTCTGGAGACCCAGAAGCATGAAATACTGAGATGCTTTATACACAAAACCCATACTTTTCAAGGTATGTCATTTCCGAACTAGACATATTACAGTACAAATAAAAAATCCAAAACTTCAGCAGTCTAATGTCATTATACATAAATGAATTTAACTTCCCTAACTGAAGCCAGAAAGACAAGAACTAAGATAAAGCTCACAAAGAATCTCTGACCCTTGCTCCAGAATTGTATGAAACTTCAATGCTCTTTTACAACTGAAAAGTCCTGCATCTACTTCTTAATTCTAAGCAAGATACTGGTTTATTTAGTATTAGGTATTATATTTTTAAAGAAATGAAAGAAAAGAACTGCTATTGGATATCCTTCTCCAATCAAGATTCTTGGAAAGCTTCAGCTTCAATGCCAGTTTGAAAATATTTTACTAGGGCTTACTAAAGAGTACTTTACAATGAAATCTCTTTTTCCTCCTAAGTCTTTCACTCTACTACACAAAAAGGAAAATGAAGAGGCATTTTGCGCAGTCCCCATAGGTACATTTAGGAGTTCATCTATCCCAAATTTTTAAATACCACATAAACACTTTTCATCATACAAAGCAATATAAATGCAAATAGGGGGTTTAAATAACAGCATCATAACTTGTCTCTGTAGTTAGTCTTGCATTATTTCACATCAAAATTACTATTCAAGTACATTATCCCACAAACCCTTAAAATTATAATAAAATGGAAGTTATTTTTGGTGAAAATTGCAATCTAGACTGCAGCTAACTTTAGTCTCACCTAATCTTCCCTGGTGCAAGTGTCTATAATTTTGCAAGGGGTAAACTACCTATTAGCAGGTTTTTTCATCTTTAATTATATATAAATGGCTTTTCAACATGTAGAACAGTACATAATCAGGCCCACTGTGTTTTCTATGCTTAAATTAAAATTCATTGACCACCTTATGCCTTGGATATTTTCAAATAACTTAAAACTGCAAGAACAATAAAAATGATAATGTTGAATATTCACCCCGAGTCTAAAAGTTCATACCTCTCTCAATATCATTTTAATTTGTCTATATTCATTAATAATAAAAAAATATGAAAACTATGTTATATTAGCCTAGTAGATGAGTCCAGGGCTGCCAGGAGAGCTGGCAAGACAGAAAGATCTTGAAAAACAAGAAAAGTGTAATTAAAAAAAAAATTAGGAACTTTCATATGAGTATTAGTGTTCACCAACTAAGAACAGAGTTTGAAAATAAACTGATGTATTTAAACAGAGAAAGAAAATAGATGCTTGGTCTGCCCTTGCCCTAGATTTCATATAGTCTGGTTTCTTACGGTCTCTGAGCTGTACTACAGATTTCACATGCAATCCTTCTTACCACCTCTGGATTTGCACCATTCACGCTTGTGCAAAGTGGCTGCAGAACCAAATTAGCACATGTGAGTTTCCCAGTGCACATTGAACGTCCCTATTGTAAGCGCTGCAAGATGAGCGTTCTTCCCACAAGAACAGTGCTCATCACCCTTGACAGCTATTTTTCAAAATTTGGCACCTACTCATCATACTTATATTTCAGAAATATCCCACTGTTCAAAACAGCACTGAAAAGAGCATACAGGAAAGATGAAGATGCACAGGAGAATACTGCCAGTTTTGCTATTCTCATATTTCCCAATTTAAACTGAGTGATAATTCTGCCACAGCAGCCAAGATATTCATTCTCAGAATAATATCCCACTTGTGAGAAGGGCTGCTACAATTAACAATTCTTTAAAAGTGCTAAGTAGATGTAAGTGGCCTGAGACTCTATTCTCAGCAATGCCTGGTGGGAAGCTGCTGACTTGGCCGACAGCCGGGATTTGAGCCAGGAATCTCCAGGGCTAAAAAAACATGCGGGGACTGCCTGATGAGAAGGGACTTTTTATAAAGGGCTATGCATTATTTTTGTTCAAAGGAAGCTCTTCCCACATGTCTGACAGCCATGGGGGGTAGGGGTTGAAGCTTGAATGAGCTTCTGTAATAGTTACCCTCCTGATTGACACCCTGAGGCTGAACTTTCGGTCTGCCAAACTGAAAACGTAAATTGCCACAGCTTGAACCAACAAGCGGTGTTTTTAGCAGGGGACTGCAACAATCATAACCTCTGTGGACTGGCCCAGAAGGAGTAATGTCCAAAACTCATGCTCACCAGCTGATTGTCCCAGTCAACAAGAGTGAATAACAAGTGAGAACAGGATTGCCTTAGAGTGCTCTCATGCTGATTTAGTTGTAAATTAGGCTGTATCTGAGTCTTGTTTAAAAGAAACAATTTATGTAGCAGAACCAAAAGCGCACGGAGAACCACAAATAAAGCTTGAATCTGCCAATGCAAACAGGAGAAACCAAACTGATCCGTAACAGTGGTGATCAATTTTCAAGGGAAAATATTTTTACAGCCCACCTATTCTTTTCTAACAGTATTTCCATAAACAGATTACTTTAATTTAGGTTCTGTTATACATACTTAATGAAAAATCAAGATTCAATTATTACTTTATCCTAGAGCTTTGTCTTTCAAACCTTCATGTACCAAGGTTTTAAGAAGAAAAGTTTCAATCCAAAACCAGTACATATACTGGTTGGTAATATACAAAAAAAAGAGCATCCTATGTTTGTGTCCAGTAACCATGGTTTACTGCGTTAGGCTGGACGACTTCTGCAAGGAATACAGTTTACAGTGCATTATCTGAAAGAAAATGTGACGCAAAGGCAGTCAAAAGAAGACATGGCTAAGTGCGATATTTTCTTTGTACTCAGCTGCTGATCCACAGATGAGTCATTTCTAAAGGCTCACTCACTTTTCATCTCACCACCAGCTCTGAATCTTCTGAAACCACTTCCAGACACTTAGTTTAGTCAGATATGCCTCAGTCATCATGCTACCTTCAGCAATTCTACACAGCAGAATACATGGTAAAGTTTTACTCTCCTCACTGCTTTTCTTCGCCACCCCTGCCACATGAAGGACACTGGCTGTGCCATTTCCATGGAGTGAATATTCGTTATTTCCCTTACACCTGGAGTGATTTGTCTCACTGGCTTTAATACAATGGCAAAGCTGGACAGCAAGGCACAATGGGAACAGTGAAGCCAATAAGCAGCGCAGCAGCAGCAGCTGGTGGAGCCTGTCTCAACACAGCAGGTCCCAGTAGTAGAGTATCAGGAATAACTTAGAGAGCAGTGCCTAAAACCTTAACGCTGGAGAGGCACATGCATAGGAGTAGCATCAACACAGGGATGACTTTGCTAGTTTTGGCTTTTCAAACCCATAACCTCTGACACAAGACAATGCATATGAATGCATTAGGAAGCAGAGTTACTGAACATGAACGGTGGCTGCTTTGGAAAGTAATGATCATATAAAACACAAACATACACACATGTGATGGATTGACTGTGGCTGGGCACCAGGGGCCCACCAAAGCTGCTCTATAACTTCCCTCCTCAGCTGGACAAGGGAGAGAAAATATAGCAAAAGGCTCATGCGTTAAGATAAGAAGAAAGAGAAATCACTCACCAGTCACTGTCACTGTCAAAACAGACTTGACCTCAGAAAAAAAAATTAATTTCATTTATAACCTATCAAATCAGAGTAGGATAATGAGGAATAAAGCCAAATAATAAGAACACCTTCCTCCCACCCCTTCCTACTTCTCAGGCTTAACATCACTTCCAATATTCTCAAAATCCTCCTCCAGAGCGGCACAAGGGGAGAAGGAATGGGGGTTGCAGCCAGTTCTGTATCTTCTCTCTGCCACTCCTACCACCTCACACTCGGCCCCTATTCCAGCGTGGGGCCCTCCCATGGGAGACAGTACTCTAACTGCTCCAGTGTGTTTTCTTACCACAGAGTGAAATCCTCCAGCAACGTATTGCTCCAGCATAGGTCCCCCCCAGAGTCATAAGTCCTGCCAGCAAACCTGCTCCATTGCAGGCTTCTCTCTATCTCCATGGCTCCATAGGTCCTGCCAGGAACCTGCTTCAGCATCACCTTCTCACAAGTAACATCCACCTGCTCCAGACTGAGGTCCTCACGGGCTGCAGGTGAATCTCTGCTCCACTGCTAACTTCCATGGGCTGTAGCGAAATCTTTATTCTGGCACCTGGAATAATTCCTTCCCCTCCTTCCTTACTGATCTTGGTGTCCGCAGAGTTGCTTCTCTTACATATTCTCAATTCTCTCTTCCGGCTGCTGTTGCAGAGCAGTTTTTCCCCCAGCAGTTGTTACCACAGAGGTGCTACAACTATCACTGATGTACTCAGCCTTGGCCAGTGGTGGATCTGTCTTGGAGCCAGCTGGCTTTGGCTCTGTTGGTCAGAAGTGAAGCTTTTAGCAGGTTCTCACAGAAGCTATTCCTGTAGCCCTTCCACTACCAAAACCTTGCCACATAAACTCAATACATCATATCTGTGGATTTTGTGGCCTAGAACATTTTTGATATTAAAACTCTACTGCTCTGCAATCAAGTCAGACTAGGAAAGCATGAAAAGCCCTTTTGCTACTATAAGACAAGTGTTTATAACTAAGTCTGCTAGCCTGCATTCCAGACTTCAGTTCCCTGATGTGTAAAAAGTGAACTACATCAGTGTCCATACTGGTTCTACTGGTTTCCATGGGCTAAAATGCTCCTGAGTGAAAATAACGTGGCCTTTTCCTTCTTGCTCCCTTTGCCGGAGTGACAGACACTGTTTCAGCAGCACATCCAGTCTTGGGTACCAAAAAAGCAATACTTCAATGCAAGGCCCAAACACCACTCAGTATGCTTGTTGTGCTGCCTCCCAACAAAAGTAAGTAATTTCCACAGTGTTGCAGCCCCTACTGTCTAAGCACAGTCATCCTGACACTCATAACCCATAAGCTACAGCATCCGATGAGGACAATACATGGACTAATATTAACTTATCTACTTGGCTTGAGTTTGGTTTATTTTGGGTTTTTTTTCTAGTGCACTGAGCTAACACTCTAAATCAATGACAGAGAACTCATGCATGTGGTTTATATACAGGCTAATTCAATTATTAAAACAAAACCACAACACTAATCATCCCAAAATGGTAGTCCTGGGGACAAACTATATATAATGCCTTCTTCTAGTTTTATATTTGAACTCTTTTCAGTCTTCTTTCACCGTTACATTTTGACAGCCACTAAACAGTGGTAATAACTGCAAATGGGACTGCCTGGTTTTCAGCACCCTCCTTTTCTTTAAAAGATGTTTCTCAGCCCCCAAACACGACATTTGAAATACTTCCCAGAATTAGAAACCTTCCCTCTCTGAATGGAAACACATTCCATGGAAGCCTGAAGCCTCACCAAAATGACAAAACCAATCATTTCATTGAATTAATGCAAAGTAGTCTTGATCTATGGCTCTGAGCCTCCCTTACTGTGCAGTATGCCCTCCAGGTTATGAGACTCTCCCAGGACACCTAGCCCCTGAGTCTCAACTCTAAAGCAAGAAGCAAGCAACTGCCAAACAGCCATTATTTCCATCGGATTCAATGAGCTTCAAGAGCCACCAAAGAAAAGGTTGGAAGTTAATGCCTTTTAACTGCCCCCAAAGGGTTCAGAGCCAAGGTTGCAGAGCATTCAAGTACTGTCTTCCACAGCAAGTATGTTAAAAATTCTGCCATGACCACCTGTCTTGCTACAACTGTGGGTTCCTGTACAGCACGGTACACAGTGGTCAGGGGACAGGACAAGGNTGGACATGATCCAGAACTATGAAAACCATTTTCCTGTGGCATGGCTACAGTATCAGCAAGCTCTGGGAAACTTTGTAAATCTGCTAAATAGATCTTCCTCAAGCTGCACATCCTAAAAGCAAAGGGACCTCTTACCTGCTCTGAGCATTTGCTTTGCATTTGCTAGGGTGTCTCAAATGAGAAATTGATATTTAACATCCTACATCCACTCAACCTACATTTTCTATCAAGGCTTTACTTCAAATGAAGATTTCTGATCAGCTGTACTTAATGTTTCTGTCTTTTCCTGTTGTATCCTGGCACTGCTTCTCTGAAGGTATTGAATCTTGTAATTGCAACAAAGCTCTGCTGACTTCACCAGCCGAGGTCTGGAGACAAAATGCTTTCTACACAGAATGGGACCATACTTCATTATTTATCCTACAGCATTAAAACAGCTTATATTCACAGTCAGTATAAATATATGCTTTTCTACAAAGCATAGAGTTCCCTTTCACAACTGTGATTCCAAGGGACAAAGTAACACTTTAGGCTCTTGTTTAGGCTGAGTTTGTATCCTAATTTCATTTATGAATTATTGTAATCAAAGCAGCTGAAAAGTCAGGACAATGCACAGTATTTGCTTAATATGGTCTGGAAATAAAATAATGGTTTTAAGTCAAAACTGAGTAAAAAAATATATATATGGTATAATCACATCTTGGATATAAAAATGGCATGATCTGGAAACGAAAACCCCTAATTTTCATTAGTGCTTGTGTTTCTTTTGACAATAATAGCACAGGGTGCTATTGAGCCCATTAACAAGACTTGTACTGAATTATGTAAATCATTTAAATGGATGAGATTCACCAGATGGTTTCCACTGGGAGAACTGAACCTTAGTGCATAGATCTGCATTACCTGCTTGCAGCTAACATCTTCTCCATTACTTTCAATTGTGATACTCTATTTTCCCCCATCTGTGGTTTTGGGTTTTTCTTTTTTTTTTTTACTATTATTATTTATTTTTCCAGGAAAGAGAATTCATTCTTGCTGCTAGCTTAGTCCCAAGCACTGCTTGCCAACTGTGATGAGAATTTGGTTTCATAATATACTGGACAAAAATTAGTGTATCAGTGCAAATATCATTTCACACATATAAGCATTGATAACTAGGTTTAGTTCTGCATTACATTTAGTGTAGCACACAGAATCATTTGGATCAAAAATACAGATTGAAATTACTTCTATGATAAACAGGTAGTATTTTTGTCACTATGAACTGCTCTAATGTATAGCTGATAGAAAAAAACAGTCTTACTCAATTAAAATGAGTGAAAAATCCTCACTGAGCACATTTAGCTGAAAAACAACATTCTATTAAAACTGACATAGGTTCCTAACATCATATAGCATTAAATACCTTGAATTTTTCTTCCAAAGGAGAAAAAAAGAAAGGGGGTATTCACTCAATGAAATAACACTCCAGGCAAGGAAACAGGCTGAAATGTAATCAGCACAGACCATGCCAATACTGTGCATCAGAAATCAATCTGAAAGTTTCTCTAGGAATCATAATTTTCTGCTAGTCCTAAACAGCAGCAGATGATGATGCCACATACAGAGGTTCAGCAATGCCGGCCAATTAATTTGAATGGCAGAACTAATCCTTCATCTGTTTTCTCCCATTCTAAATGTGTCTGCTCTAACTGAAGTGAGAAAAAGTGTGTTTAGATCCTAGATTCCCTTACGCAGGTATTTTAAAAAACATCATAGTTAAATTACATTTGATTTAGTCAAATAAATGTCTTTGTAGATCTGAGCCTTTATTTTCAAGCTAGCTGTACTCCCATTGTTTTCTTCTTCTTACAGTTACTTGTCACATTGATCGTACTCACTTCGATAGCTGCATGCCTAAATACACTCTTCTACGTACGTTCTTGAATATAATAATCTCAAAAGTTTGTCCACAAAAGATGATGTGGTTGGTGATGCTTTTACACAAGCTATTTTTGTTTATTTCATAGTGTTAGTTTTGTTAATAAAAGAGAAGAAAGACTACATTTAGATTAAATATTCCTACCCGGTTGCCTTCAAATTTTGAGCGATCATTGTTTGATTTTGCTGTTTTTTCTGCAAGTTTCTTCTGCCTTTGAGGGCCTTTTCCGAAGAAAATGTAGTTGACAAAGGCGTATTCAAGTAAGGCCAAGAAGACAAATACAAAGCAGCCCATGAGATACATGTCAATGGCTTTAACATAGGGAATTTTAGGCAAAGTCTCTCTCAGATGAGTGTTGATTGTTGTCATAGTCAGCACAGTTGTAATTCCTGCACAAAGGAAAAAAAAAACCAGCACCTTTTAGAATTCCAAGCATAACATGCTTCAATTTTATTTTCCTTTTTGGCAAATCTGCTTTGTCACTGTGAAGAAGCTTAAAACTTTGTGAAAGATATATTGCAGGTGACATCACTACAAATGAAAGCAAAATTTAAGCTTGATGCGTTATTATTCTGCTACAATATTTCCTTCATTTATGATCAGGAGGAGCACCGGGCCTGGGACCACTGCCATGAGCTGACATAGCTTCATGGAAACCAGTGTAGCTATACTGAGGATGTCTACCATGAAAAACAAACTGATTTGACAGGAATGTAAATAGTTAAAAGATACGTTCTTCCAGCGCGGTGCTGCTCAGCACAATGGAGAGAAGCTTTTTAGAGGTAACAAAACTAATTAGAGGTCTGAACAGATAAAACCATGTGCAAATATTAAGGCAGAGTATTCACAGAGATGGTGAACAATTACCCTCACTCAGTTTTAACTAAGACTTAAACAGCTGGTTGACATTAGTCCTGTAGGCCCTCCCTGCTCCCCACCCCCGGGAAGTAGATGGAGAGAAACAGGCACCTTTCTAGAGTAGTTCATTCCATCTGTTTTAGACACCTATTTCAGGAAAGGGCAATATAGAAGAGGAATTTGAAATTACTGCTTTGGAGCAGTAGTTGAATTTTTACATAGAAAGATGTAAGATGAGCTGTGAGAGGCAGACAGTTATTCATGGAAAGAAAAAGCAAAGGAGGGAGAGCAGTATTTTTATAGTGATCGACTGGATACTAATAAAGTACCTGCAAAATCTGTAAGATATGTCGAACCATAGAATCACAGAATCATAGAATCACCAGGTTGGAAAAGACGCACTGGATCATCAAGTCCAACCATTCCTATTAATTGTGGAGAGGAGGGAGCTGGGCTCTTCTCCCAAGGGACAGGGGACAGGACGAGAGGGAATGGCCTCAAGCTCCACCAAGGGAGGTTCAGGCTGGATATCAGGAAAAAAAATTCCACAGAAAGCATGATTGGGCAGTGTCAGAGGTTGCCCAGGGAGGGGGTTGATTCTCCTTCCCTGGAGGGGCTTAAGGGACGGGTGGACGAGGTGCTGAGGGACATGGTTTAGTATTTGATGGGAATGGTTGGACTCGATGATCCTGTGGGTCTCTTCCAACCTGGTGATTCTATGATTCTATGATTCTAAATAATGCCCCCTCAGCACCTCAAACACTCATTTATTTACCAAAGGATAGACATAACACCTGAAAATACGTTACAGAACACTGTTCTACAAAGCTAGTAAGAAAAGCAAATTTATTGTCAATCTGCTTGAATTCACAATAAACTGCAGGATCTGTATCTCTGCTGGGAATTTTATGGGAATCGCAAATCAGAGGTTCCTGAAAACACAGATTTTTTGGATGTCTGCATTCATAAAGGAGGCAAGTTGTCTCCTCCATTAATAAAACTAATATAATTCTATAATTATAACATCAGTTTGTAAGTAGTCACTAAAATGCAGGCAGTACAAAAATAAAGGATGAAATAAAATTGCTGCCAGGCTACAAAGCACAGTCTTTTTTACCAAAAGTGACAGAAATAACAGACAATATAACTCAAAATCAAACTGTTGGTGTAAACAGTGTTAAGCCAAGGAAGTGTAGTAGTAGCCTATAAGGTTCAGTAACAGGTATTTTGTATATTTGAGAGGTCAGCACCATGCAGCTTTCAGTGCTTTTCCTCTAAAGCACACAAATGTGTGTTCATGTCAGGTGTTTCATGGCTTGAAATAGAGAGGACATACAACCTAAGCTTATTCAAAAATTGCATTGGGTATAACTCAGCCAGTTCTGCAGTAAAATGAGTAGGGCTGACATATTATTTTTACTGAAAGAAAATCTGACAAAGTCTCTAAAAAAACTTCCATGTGAGCATAAGGAAAAAGGGAGAGCAGAGTGGAGGACTGCAGAAAACACATTTGGAGTCCAAGGGATATTGCTAGCCTGAATTAGCTTCTTTCCTTGTAGGATTACTTGTTGCTGCTTTCCACAATAACTACCTAAGATCCAATTCTTTCTTGTAAGACCAGAAATCTCACAGGTTTCTTTTACCACACCCTTGGCACCTCATTAGCGTCCCACAGATGTTTACCAAAGCTTAGGTTAACAAGTGACTTAGAAGCCCACCCAGTAGGTGTTATGATGCCCACTTTTTTGGTGCCTCTTCCCAGGCTGCAATCTGGACTCCAGAGGTAAGTCTTCAAACATCAAACGGGGAAAGTTTGTTGGCTATTTTGGTGATCCAGAAGATTAAGCACACCAAATAGAAAGATGGCTATCAGGAACCAAAAGGAAATACATCCTCTGGGAGATCCTGACACCCTGCAGGTACCCTTTTGAAGTTCAACAATTTATTTTAAAGCGCAGCTGGAGGAGAAGCAGCTGAGATTCACCCATCATATAATAATAGGATAATCTTGTGATTACAGCCCTTCCCAAGCATAAGAATCCTGGGGATTATTTTTCTCCTCATTCAAAAGAATGAATTTAGGAACTTCTAGGGCTAACTAGCAAAATCTCAGTTTCAAGCAGAATGATAGCTTTGTGTATTTCTCTTAAGATTAGACCTATATCAGCCTCTATCTGCAGTGTCCAGAGCACACAGTCTCTGCAATAAGCCTTTGCTCTGTGTCCAAGTTTCTCCATTGAGGGTACTGCTTGGTTCAGTACAGGCTGGACCATAGACAGTGTGTTTAGTGAGGTTTCAGGGAAAGGAGCAGAACATGGAAATGAATGAACAAAAATCAGATAAATTCTTGCAGAGAACCCAAGCTTACTGCAGGGTTGGAGTAAAAACTTATCTCCATGTCCCTAAGGATTGCACAGAGAATTCTTCCTCTAAGAAATACTTAGCAGACCTTCAATGTACTCCCTGACTTTTGTTCCAATACTTGCATTATCACAGAGCAGTACTTGGTGAATTTCTGGTACACAGAAATAGGCTACATGAGATAGCCCTTTTCCCCTTAAGAAGGAAAGCCTGTACAAAACCATTATATAAAAGCGTGGAATGTCACTGGCTTTGCTAACTTCTAACTACCTGTCCTCTGCAGACGTTGCCAGCATGTAAAATCTAGGTGATGACTGACGTGTTTGAAGCATTCCCTTAACTCAGTCATAATGTCTCCAAGGTGGATCTTTGGTATCCAGTACTTCATTACTGAATACATTGCAGCTGTATAGGTTCTATGTCCCACCTCCCATTAAGCTACTACTTATCTGCAACCTGCTGAACATTCACTAAATGCTGAATGGTAATGCTGCGGGTTGTGCCTATACGCACCAGATGATCCACAGTACCTGCAGAATTAGTGTACAGTAATTGCAGTTATCTACAACATCTTTGGTTACCCAAGTTCAGATGCTAGGATGTAATATGATACTGCATAAATGTATAGCTGCAGCTGCCCAGCCTGATTTGGTACATAGGACTTTGGGAGACACATGATACAGAGATAGGGAATCATATAGACATGGGATGGAGTCCCAGTTTGCTGTGGTACATATCAGACAAATAAGGGAACTAGGGAGTATGTTCCTATTTTAAGAAGAGAAGACAGTATAGCAGGAAGTTATACAGCATAGGCTTAGTGTTAAGTTTTGGGTAGGAAGGCATGTGCTATTGGGAAGCAGGATCTGGGATGAGATGAGAAGCAGCAGTAGTCATAAGGATTTACAAATCCATTTAAACTTCCTTGCCTGTAGCTTTCCCTGATTATACTTCTGGTTTTCTGCCGTGAAGTATACCGTACATTTTGAGGGTTAGGTGGGATGTCATGGTTTATAGTTGACATGCTCCTGCAGTCTATACTACCACATGGTTCTTGAGGTCTCTTTCTGCCACTGTCAGTTAAAGCACCCAGGACCTCAGAAGAAGGCTTGAAGCCACACTTGCCTTCCCACACTGAGCTGGACTAAAAGCCCACGCTCAAGCCTTTGGAATGTGATTCTGGAGCTGGTTCACTCACTGAAGTTACTGACAGCAGCATTAACTTTGATGAGAATAAGGCTGGGACCCGTATGAGCAACTCATGTCAGAAATTTAGTGATAACTACATTCTTGCAGAAGGGGAAAACATCATTTTTGAAGCAACACTGGATGACATGATTTTGACGCAAATTATTTTGGAATATCAAAACACTGACATCATGTTGCAGTCTTTAACAACCTCTGAAGGCTACGTTCAGTCTGACATTTTAATGTCCCACTCATTCTTCACACATACCAAGAGCAACTCTGGCTGCTGATGCATCATAATTGATCCAGAATGACACCCATGATAAAATGGTAATCAGTATGGAGGGCATGTAGGTTTGAAGAATAAAGTATCCAATATTTCTCTTTAACCTGAAGCTCAGTGAGAGTCTTGGATAGGCACCTGAGGAAAGGAAGGAGAAAAGAGTGTTACTTATACTGAAGAAAAGACACTTGTATATACTTGTCCTCAGTTTCTGTACAAACTAAAGCATGCACGTTTTATGGGGTAGTATGACATCTGCAGAACAGTAGGGAAAACACCTTCACTGTGTTACCAGTTGGTATTAAAAAGACATCTTGCAGTGAATATAGTGATATAGAAGCAATTTGTATTTGGGAAGAAAAGAGAAAATAAGTTATTGTAGATTATTGAACAGATGGGTGAGCACCGTTTATTTTATAAAACCAGATGCTTAGGTCTCCACGTGAAATGCTTATCCAAATACACATTTTTATGTAGAGTATTTATATTGAGAAGACTAGCAATGTGCATGGTTTTGCATATCCATGGAGCGGCTGTTCATGAGATGGCACTTCTTAATTACAACTGAACTCTGAGAAACATGCTACCTTTGGTGTGAAAAAGAAATTGTAATGAATCCCAGTGAGGAGAAGCCTTCCAATCAGATCCAAAGACCTCCAATATCAGTTAGAGTTAGACAGAATTTTTCTTCCAAAAATTTTTTGAGCAAAAGAAAAGATGATTTTATATGCGTGTGTATATATATACACACTATATTTATATATAGGATTCACAAATCGTTACAATGGAGCAAATAAATAATGAGAAAAAATAACTTGAATTCCAGTGTTTCAGACAAAACATTTTATTTACTTAACTTGAAACTGGTGTGTTTCAAAATTGGTGTTTATCTTGCTGAAGATATTTAATATATTTAGAAATCTGAAACAGTTAAAAGAATTGTGACTTCTTCCACCAAATGCAAAGATTAAATCTGAGTGCAGCTGTACAAGAAAAAGGTAATCATTCACACATTAGCTCCATGATTTCAGTGTTTGCATTAATAGACTTAGACAAGATACTTCTAATAGCTCATCTAAAAGCTCTAGTTGTAGTCAACATTCAAAAAACCATTTCTGAACATAACAAGGACCCATATAGATATTAGATCACATCCCACCCATTCTAATACAAATACATGCAAGATATGAAAGGTTACATCTAGGAAAAAATTAAAAATTACAAACTTCCCTTTAAATTATGTTCCTATGTTTGCATACGAGCATGAGAAATTACATTTGCCCGTATACACAAGAATGATGGATTTCCCAAGACAGAAAGTGAAAGAAGGATTAGAAAACTGTAGCTTTCGCTTTGTTCCTCATATGGAATGCATTCCTGATAGATGTACTCTGAGTCATATGACAGAACAAATGCTACACCATTTCCAGACAGCAGAAGCATCCAAGGAGTATCAAACTTTATGCAACTACCCTTAACTGTTTTATCAAAGAATCTCAGAAGAACTATCACTGCAAAAACCAAAATCTGGTACTTGTATTTGGTTACTGTGATTACCTCGATCAGTAATATTTTTTTCCCCCTGATGTTCCACCTAGTTTTACCAACCAAAGAATATTGGTAAATAAAGAAGAATTTACCTCATCATGAAAAGCAGATCAAGTTGCTGTCTAAAGCAATCAACATAATTTTCAGCAAAGAACCATTTAGACCTCAGCTTGCTTTACATCTTTATTTTCCAATAATGTTTAATTTCAAAAGACAAATTTTATCTTTAAAATTAGGCCTGCTACTTTGCAGACAAAGCTTAATTTTTTTCGTTGAGTTTCTTATGAAAGAGTTTCCACGGCCTTGTGTCTGCAGACTACGTAACTAAAATGGCATACCCTGCCATCATGAAATAAACACATTAGAAATGTAGTGGACCCAATCACCTTTCTGCAATGAGTAGTGCATCAGACAAAAATCTTGATAAAGCTCTGTTGAAAAGAATTATCTCACATTATACGCCATTATTATACACAACCTACATAATGGATTCTCTATAGATCTCTTCCTTTCCAAAAGTCCTGTCTGGGTCTAAGTGTCTGTAGAATATAATTGATAGAGGTGATGACTGGAAAATCTCCCATTAAAAAGTGATTATTTGATAAATAGCCTTAAGGTTTCATTTAAGAATATTCAGTGGAACAGGATCACTGAATCAAAGCCTATTATTAGGCTGCTCCAGTGCCAAGGACCTTGGGCATATTGGGGAACCTCAGAGAAAGAAGATAAAAGAGCATTTTGTTATATATAAAGCAAGGAAAATGGTGTGAATGGAAGAAGTCTGTGTCAACAGTGGAGAGAAGCAATGGATCTTGTATGTCAGTAATGGTCGGTAATGAAATCCTGAACTGCAAAACAATTTAACAGCAAACTTTAGACATTTATCTTGACTGCTTCACCTGTAACCATCATCCATCATCATCTCCATCTAATGAGATAAGGTAATTATTGAAACTAGGTGGACCTGGCCTTAAAGGCAGACTTTACAGACAGATGTGTTAGGCCACGGACATCAACACAAAGTTATTTCAATCACAAATTTCTTGGTCCTGAAGCAAGAAGTTAGAAACCTGAGAACAATACCTAGGGCCAGGAATGTCAGTATTGTCTGCCTTCCTGCTCTAGAGTTAGAGCTAGACTGCAATAGAGATTCAGTAGTGAACCAGAAGGTGCACGGTTCCTTTTGAGACGTCCTCTGACATCTCAGCCATCATTATGCAGCCGGTGGATATGACATAACACCTACACCTTTTTGATCAGCAGCTGGAGACTAAGAAGGCTGCCCTGTGCCACCTCAAATAGCACTTAATGAAGCAACTCACTTGATTTGCATACATACGAGCTAGAAATCAAAGCGCGGACTACATTTACAGGTGAATCAGTTCCTCTAGTAGATCCAGTAAACAAAACCTAGAGAACTGTCCACTTCCTAAGACAGACTCCTGTTGGCATAATGAATTTGTCTCCAGACTTCAATGACTGTACTGACTACATTCCCATCAACTAAGACACCTAGTTCATATGGAGACACTGAAATTATATTCACCTTAAACTGAAGCAAGATGAATCCAAGCCCTGAAAATATCAGGGTAAGTTTTGAGGGTCTGTGGCTCCTGAGAAATCTAACTGAAAGTCTTGCTGGCATCATGACTACATACTGGAGCTGACACATTGCTTACTTTCATAGAAATAAATAGAAGGTCACCCTGTTCGGTGGTGCTTTTCCAAGTTCAAATTTTATTGAGAAGTCCAGATCTAACCAAATTTCAGAATAATTTGATTTTTGTGTAGTTCAGGTTGAAATTTAAACATAACTGCTAGCATTGTTTTTTTCACACTGCAGCCAGAGTTCTTCTTTAGGTAGCTCTCCCTGAGACTACAAGTTGTATTACTTTCACCTGTACTGCTTTTATGCCTTCAACAATGACCTACTGGCCCGGCCTCCAGCCTGCCATCTCTGCTATAATAGTTCAACTGTAGCAAATACACCACAAAAATCTCTGGAAGAAACAGAATTAAAAGAAGGAACATCCCTTATTTCTCTTACTTATTCACACCTCTTTGTCTGGATGTCTAAAGCTCAGTGGAAAGGTTGGGTCCTAACATGCATGGAAGAAAGATTGTAAACCCAAAACTTGACTTTTCTAAGAAAGAACCATCTTATGTAATTTATTTAATAAAACCAGATGTCTTGGTGAGCTCAACAATAACACTGCTACTTGCCTGATTATGCCTGGATAATGATTTGTCAATTAGGGTTTAGTACATTTAGAGATTAATTACCAGGAAATTCTAGTTGTTAACATTCCATCACAATTTGTTTTTTGCCTAAAGAACAGTGTTGCTGTTCAGGGACTAGATTTGTTACCCTTCCTCCCATCTCATATAGCATATTGGTATCTATGGGCTAATTTAAATACTACAGAAATAATTACTGAGAATGCAGGCAAGAAAACAAATACTTAATCAATAACTGAGCTCAAAATATTCCTCTCTCATAGATTTGAGCACTTGGTAAAAATTAACTACTTGTTTCTGTTTCAATTTTATTAAAAGCTAGCAAGCTGAAGTATCTGGCTCCAAAGCTAAATTAGTCTCTTGCTGTTTTATCCAAGTATGAAGCAAGATAACAGAGTTAGTCAGTTACAGAAAACTTATTTTAATCTGTTCTTCTGGGAAGGTTCTTTGGCTAATTGGATATGTACTTTACAGATTGATTTTTTCAGAATACAGTAAATAATTAAATTTTCAGACCTTTTAAGACTACCATCCACTTACCAACACATTGCTAATCTGGCTCTCACTTTGAAGATTTTAGGTGTTTTTTTACCTAACCCCATTACTGTTCAGTTTCTTAGGATTTCTGGATAACAAATATTTAGGTGTCAATTCAGCACAGGGTTAGGGACTAAATTTCACACGTGCAGATATTTACACATGGACGGTGCATAAGCCCTCAGTGAAAACCATGGAGATCTAGACTTACAGTCAGATGATTCTAAGGGGGTGATTTAATTGTCTATGCAAAGGTGTCTATTGCTATTTGAGTTGCATTAGGCTACTGAAGAGTAGAACTTAATACTAGTTAAGTAATTAAGACTCAAATACTAGATTGTCACATAGAACACAAGACTGTAAGGCCCCAGAACAGGAGCCTAACTGCTAAGCAGAATGCTCTGCAGCATCTCAAGATGCACCAGATACATGTTTAGGCAACTGAATAGTGTCCCAGGAGCTATTCACTTGACAGAACAGAGTTTAAAAGTTTAATAGTTCTTTAAGTGACAGCATGATTTTGATATCATTTGACCATGGCTTAATTCAGTTACTGACACATAGTCATCCAGTGCCATTTTAGATGTCCTACAGTAACCTACATGGCCTTCAGCTGGTGTTACGTAGATAATCAAACAACATTTTTCTTCTGTATAGCAATCTAAATACTACTTTCTCCTCTTTCCATCATGAATAAAATGAACAGGCTATTGCCCATGTCTTTGCAGAAACCTTCCAGACACTTGAAGACTTTATTTCATTCCCACCAAGTGTCCTCTTTTCTTAAAATACACAATCATATCTGTTTCCCTAGTAATCTCAGGTATTCCATTTTCCAGACTTCCACTCATACTTACTAGTTTTCAATAGACTCTCTTCTATTACTCCACAACTGAAGAGCGCTATCAATGACCACCAATGCAAGCTCAGTCCTTAGGAGTGCAAGTAAGACTCCTTACAGAAGGTGGTTTAGTCTTTTGTCCCCCTAGATTTCTACATACAGAACTCTGGCCTGACCAGGTATTCCCTATCCTGAATGTGCATAGGCATAATTACTTATAGAAATGTTGCATTTTGCACTTGTCCATACTGACTTTTATGGTTTTTTTCAGAATGATTTTTCTATTTTGGCAAGATAATTTTAACTCCAATGCCATGCTTAAACATACACACAGTTCCTTCAGTGTTCTTCATTCCCACAAAGCTTTCTGTCATTACCTATAGGATTCTTCTCATGATTACCACTGCTTTTCAGTAGTAACTATGGGAACAGATTTTTCCATTTGCATAAGTTACACAAGATTATACAGCACTGTTCCTCATGGAGAACTGGAGAAATAACTACTCCAAAAGCTGTTTATGGCATGACTTGAAGCCTTCTTTTAGTTTTATACAATCAAAGCACACTAGTACAGTAATCTCTGAAATGTTCACTGAGATATTATGCTCAAAGAACTAATATCTTCCCTTGAGACTTCAATAACCTCAAAGCCAAAACAAAAAAAGCATGCCTAACCTATTTTCCACAAAAATGTAGAAACTGGCCCTAATTACCAGGACCATAAGAAAGTTAGGTCTTGAGAAGAAATTTGAAAAGTGTGTGCTGACTTCATCTGTCAGATTCATTAGCATGCTTCAGATTTAGAAATAAATACGCAGCTTTGAGAAACAAATGTGATGTTTCCCCTGCATGGAAATACTTGTCACAGAAATTTGCAATTGATCAAGCATTTTCATAATGACCTGAACCAAAATAACAGTAAATTAAGTATCGTGTCTTCATCAGCGACAAAATTGAAATGCGTCAGGAAATGGTACAAGAAACACGGAGTAATTTGTTCACTGTGACTTGTCTCATCCTACTCCCTGACGTCAAGCTGTCTTAAACCCTGAAGCATGACACTTTTTTACTCTTTCCACAACTTTATTTGAAAGAACTGTAATGATTCTGAAAAATTGGTCAGTGATATGAATGTCTATTTGTGTTTTTCATTCTGTCTCGTATTTGTCTCACAGCTCTTTGGATTTCTCTTTTTCCTGAATTTAACATCTCATCTCTAAATTACTAAATCATGCTTTTACTGAAAAATATAATACTTAACTAAAAGATGGCTTTGGACTGTCATAATAACTTCCCCCAAAAGTTCTCTATATTCTCATTTTTTACTGAAATAGCCATCCTACAAAAGCATATACAGTCCTGTGGAGGGGTAGGCAAGCCCTGACTGCCAAAGATAATACCAGCCACAGAATGGAGTGATAGAGGATTAGAGCTGTTTCTCCATAGAAAAAAAAATCCTTCCATTCAAAATGATAAACAAGAACAGCAGCATTTGGCAAACACTCTCATGTTAATTTAAATCCCAGAAATATTTACTTTTAGTTCTGAAATACAACTTGTGTTTCTGTGTACTTTGAAACAGATGCTGTGTCCGAAGTGTGGGTGAATTGATGCTTACAAACATGATAAAGCTGTGCTTCATTTGTTCTGCTGCACTGGGACAGATGGAATGGCACACTCTTGTGGTCTGAAAAGCACTGAAAATCTGGAGGTCCCAAATAGTGTCCTGGTGCTAATGGCCTTATATATTGCTTTGATCTTGTCATACATAACATTTTCTTATGCTGGTGTCTAATATTATACATGTAAATAAATGCTGTGCTTTGTCACCTGAAGACATCCAATGCTGTGAGTTACCTATAACTTCTATTACACCTTCAAGGAAACAAGGAGGAAGCATACAGATTTAATTTTAGCATCTTAACAATGATAAAAGCATTGGTTGTGTAGACAGTAGTACATACCCATCAGTGCAAATCAAGATATAAAAGGCATTACATTCACTAAACAAACATGCACTGAAAAACTGTAGAGAGAAGTTCATAAAAATGGTGGCTTTTTGACCTAGTATGTCAAAATACATATGATAGTAAACCTGTAGGCTACTTTTAAATTGATGTTTCAGAGGTGAATTACTTCATAATTTTTAGAACATAGATATCTGAGTGCTTGATTAAGCATCACTCACAGACACAACATAAACAGAAATGCTATTTCATGGACTCCTACCTCCAGGCTTTACCAATTAAGTAATTTTTAAGTCAAACACACAATACAGTGCTAAGACTATATGTAGTTATGATTAATAAAACAGTAATTGGCATACACAAGTTAACTAAACACTGAATAACCAAACAACAATACTTGCCTGTGGCAAAGACAACATTCTTTGACACCAGTCTATATTCCACAATGGAGAACTGAGGAAGCTCGATCCTCTCCACACCAGTGACTGCATTATCTCCACCTCTCCAGTAGAACTCTATGTCATCAGTTGTGTAGCCATCTGTAAGCAAAGCAGGAGAGTAAGTTAGAAATAGCAGCAGACTCTGTAGCTTCAGCCACAGTACATGGAGTTTGACATGTAAGACAATGGAAAGAGTCGGAACAGCTGGAGTAGTGTATGTTATTTTGTTCAGTATGTCTGTGGGAAGGTGTCCCAAAGAGCTGTGCCTTAACAGTCTGCGAAAGAATTTAAGACTCTGTTTTCTTTCTTTTTTAAGTATCGCTTCCACAAATTTCACAAAAGGATTAATGGCCCCATTGAGACAGAAAATGCTACCCAATAATCTGCAAAATTTCAGATTAGCATGATTTAAGACATCATACGTATTTAGCACTGAAACCAAGTTTATATTTATGCTGATAATCACCAGAAAAGGGTGGATCATTTAATGAAGGCAGACAAACATAAATGGGGCAGATCTTTTCCACACACACTGAAGAATGAGTTGCACCATTTCTGTTAGCTTCTCTAGTGGAAAACCAGAGTTGAATAAAGAGCATATACTACTATTTTCTATATGTGGCCCACAGTCTCCATGTAGAAACAGAAATGGAGCGGGAAGTCCTGAAGTACATATGTGCCTCTCAATATTGCAATTCTAGGACATGATTAGAAGGAAGAAAGAAGGTGGTTCTGTGTAGAACACAACTGCAAATTATAAATGGGGCTGATCTGAAAGCCCAGGTTGGGTCCTGCAGCACGACTATCCATGAATAATAAAGTATACTGAAAGAAATTGATATCGAAGTGTTTAGTCTATTGAGAAGGAATCCAATTAAAATATTAATGTTCATTCTTTTATGTTGAAGGTTAGCATCTGGTCACATTCAGTGCCTTCATTCTATTCTAAATATGTTTTTCTAGGATGCCTCCATCCATCTAGAAATGGATGAACCCTTATATTTTTTTTAAAGTCAAATGAACAAGCATACAAACAAAAAAAATCTGAAGAGTGATAATTACATGACTCACACAGTGCTTGCAGACACCAGTGTAACACCAGTGTAAATATTACACAACTCTATAGAAGGAAACCCCCCCCATCTGAACTAGGCTTTACACGGATTTTCTTATGTACATACAGCTTTCTATTTCCAGAGTACAGTTCTGTTCATCTAATGGGTATCTTCTCAAGTCCATCATACAAGCTGCAGTGGTTGTGATTCTGAAATACAAATACCAAATAGAATTACTTTGTAGCCAGTAATCCAGGGTTTGTTGTTTCTTTTTCAAATGAGGGCTCTCTAAAGAACAGCTTACAATCACTGAGAATCTGATCCATTGTTTGACATGGAACAGCAGCTTAGCACAACAGCAATTACACTGAATGCAATGGAAAAACTCACTGTGACTTACTTCTATGTGGACCCTTTGGATTCAATGGATCTGATAGTATATGAAAATATTACACAAACATTGCCAAGATTAAAAAATATTACTTTATATCAGAAAATGTGAAGTGAAAAAAGTCTGCTAAAAATCACAAAATTATTCAAGCTATGTGAATAACTGATCCCTTGGTTTTGTGTCAGCTCTAGAAAGAACCTGAAACATTGGAAAAATGTGCTAAGTTCAGCAAAATGCTCAATTTCAAAGCTGAATAGATTTCTCTAGTTTTCAAAAGTAAATTAAAAGAGGATTTTGTAATGAAGTGCTATATTGAATTTTTATTTTTTTCCCCAAATGATAATATATATTTGCTTCTCTATTCCCAGTGTGTGCAATTTAGCATACTAAGGATTAATTTATGAAACATTTTACCATTGATGAATCTGCATTTTTCATCAAGTTCTTGTTTATCAAGAGTGCCAACAATACACAAGCACAATACAAGTAATTGTACTAACAGCTTCACACAGCATTACACTTTATTTTTAAATTAACAGATTTATATATTTGTACTAACTTTTAGATGGATATAACCATATGGTCATGATTAATCTTCAATGTATTCCAGTGTTTTGCTGAAGCACAGCCTTCATCAAGAGCATGTGCATTATTCTGCATAATTATCTTTATTATGGGGCTTCATATAAATTTGACATTTAAATTCTCCTCTGGGCCTGACTAGGTCCATTCCATACTGATTCTTTTCTGATAGAAACAATAGATGGATCTTAGTTCCTGAACAAATAATATTCTGGTGATAATTGATGCTGATAATATAAGAAGGGAAATACCTTAAATATATCACATCTCTAAAAGCCAGATTTCTCAATGTTAAGGTTTTGACCACGTGTTTTCTCAGCTTCAAAGCCTTCTCTTTAATCCCTTAACCTTCACAAATTACAGTCTTCCAGTCTGGTAAACTACTTTAAAATTCAGGGGCAACATTTCAAGAGGGTGTTAGTAGTTACAAGATTTTTTTCAACTCTTTCATGCTAAAAAGAACGCCTGTTATTATTATGAATGCCTTATCAAATTTCCTAGAAAAGAAAGGAAAAAGTGCTTATCCTCAGCATAAATAACCACGTTGTATCCAAAGGAAGGAATTAATATCATTATAGCTATCTTATAGGACAACAGAGGTCATCTCTGACCAAGAATGTGCTTTTGAAAGAAAATGGTATTATTTCTTTGCACGGGGAAAGGCAGCTGCATGAGCACAAAGGCAATGGATGAGCTAGGAGAGGAAAACTCCAGGTTCTGTTATTCAGCATATCTTCTCACTTGTGTTCCTCCTACCAGCGGATGGCTAGAAAGGCAAACAGCTGATCTTTGTCCCTTCCAGCCTCATCTACAGCATGCTCATGTTTCTGCCACTGCTGTGCACTCTGGGTGTCCTCCAAATACATTCATGTTGGCCCTACAGGCTTTCAGAAATCAAGTATTGTATCACAGGAGGACACTCAGGTCCGTCTTGCTCCAGTTGTGTGCTAGGAGATGTTCTGGTTCCCCTGTTAACACATGTCCCCGTGGCCAGAAATAGTTTACTAACAGGAATTCCTCAGCTACTCTGCAGTTTAGGCAGGTATCTTCTCTGCAGTTAACATTTGCAAGTGTTCTTCTGGACCCTTAAACGAGGTGTTAGGCACAGGCTATTCAGTATGGAGATGAATGTCTCTTCAGAATGTCTCTTCTGGGTGAAAGCTACCAGCAGGTTCTAGCTAAGCATACAAACTAGGACTAGCCAAGGGTCTTAAGAGAGAAGAAACCTCAATCTTAAATCTGTGATCACTGATGAAAATTATAAATTATAAGGTCTTAGCAGTGATCAGCTTTACAAAGCCGTACTGATTGTGCAGTCAAATGATCTTGCTCCTGAGTCAACTGGTAACTTGCTCAAAGTAAAACAAGCAGACACACTTGGGTGTTGCTGCTATGAGGTTTCTATCCCACACTTCAGTACATTCACCTACGCTAATATGGGGCTCATTTAAGATCCTGCAGCAGAATCCACATGAGCTAAGCTGATAAAAGAGGGAGTGTGGTACCAAGTTTTCTTAACTATTATGTTGTATAACTAGCTTTAAATGCCAGCCATACAGAAAAAAATACACTTAAAAATGATTAATTTGACATAATTATTAAAAATTATGCAGCTGGCAAGCTTACATTCAACTTACTAATTGCCATATGACTTATTAAGGATTGTATTTTTATTTTTGCCTGTTCACATACTACAGTGGTTCTGCAGCACAAGTTCCAGTATGACAAAGTGCACATTCTTGCTCAAGTAACTTGTTACACTAAAGCAAAATCTATGGTTTTAATTTAATAAATATCTGCTAGAAAAGAAGTTACAGCTAGATATAGATAGAAATGGATTTACCCCATTTACTCAAAGTTAAGCTGAGTGCTCAGAGGTCCCTCCTGAATGACCGTGCAGGTAACCAAATTTAACTTCCACTAATGCTCACCAAAAGCAAATGTTAATTGCTCAGGTTTGTGCAAGCTCCCAAGAACAGCAGGTTCAATTTTTATGGGATGGGATGCTGTCTGACACAGCAGGAAAACAAGGTTTCAAAAACTCATCATCACAGCAGTGAGAGAGAAACAATTACATGCCAGACAAAGATAAAGTAAGTACACAGATACACATATATTTTTGGGTGAAAGCAATACACAAAGGAAATGTTTTAAATTGTTTAAAATTCCACACTCTGGTTATCTGTCCTCTGGATATAGATTCTCTTACCCTTCTCTGATACTTAATTAATGGCTGACTGCCTTTGATTATTTTGATCTGTTGTATAGGAATGCCACCTGTGATGTCTTGAGAGGTACTGCATAAACAACTGACAAAAGGATATTTTCTATCCCCCAAAAGTTTACCATAAAAATCAGTCTAAGCAATTTAAATTCATATAATGTGACTAGGTCAATGTTCTGATGGCTATTTTGATCCTATTTCCATCCTGAGACAGAAAGAAACTCATCCAAAAAAGAACAGAAATAAGTGGTGTTGCGTTGTCTGGCTGATCACAACTAATCTTTTCAACTTGCAAACACCCATAATGTTTTATATACGGGTGATAGCTAGGTGAGTCCTTTCAGGTAAGAGAAATATATTCCTCCACTCTATTTATTTATTATATTTAGCACTGTGTTACCTGAGAACAAGAGATGTCAATATAGTAAACACTTAAGCAGTCCAAAAGATTGTATTTTTGATCCCCAATCTATAATGCTATAATGTCATTATTTCTTTTTTTGGTCTATTGTGAAAAAATGCTGTTATGTCATCATATGCCTTGGATATTGTTTTGAACAAGGTGGAACTAAGTCACTACTGAGCACCCCCCTAGAAAAAATCACCCCAGGAATGACTTGAACTTCAAAAAGCTACTGCCCCATTCCCCTGCCTTCACAGACTTCTGCTGCAGTAGCAAACTGATTTCTCTGCAGTAAAGAGAGACCTTGTATAATTGAAGGTCAAGTCTTTCAAAACTACGATAAATTCTATACTGTTCAGAAAAGAACAGAGCTAGTGTGGCCTTGGGATTACTTTCATTACATTTTTTTTGAGGAACCGCTTTGCTTCATGGATATTCTATAATCACTTGCAACACTCCAGAATTTCCCCTATTATTCTCAGTGACCCCAGGTTTTGTGGTACATAAAACTCCAAGTTCTGGTCTTAGCCCACAGGATGAATCATTGCTTCCAGACTGCAGCTTGAGGCCAATGCCATCAGGATGCTCCAAAGCTACAACACAAGAAAGTGGTAGAGCAACACAAAGCTCAAGTCTTTGAATCAACAGAGCTAAGGCTCAGGTATTTCCTTCCTTCTGATCATGATGTCCTGTATTTTCCCAAGATTTAATTTCAGACAGTTATTCTTCATTAAGTAACTTGACTGCTTCACATCATGGGTATCTGACCATGGATATTGAGTACTTTTAGATAACACGGAATAGAAAGAAGTTTGCCATGCATGAGTCACTGGTGAAATCCCTGTCAAGTGAATACTACCAAGTGAAATGCAATCTGCTTGTGGACATCTACTTTTTGCAGAAGAGGAAGAAAACTTATTGAAATACAGTGTTTCATGACAGATAATCTTCACTTGAATGACTCCAAACATTTATAGTGTAACAGAAAGCCTTCTATACTTTATTATGATTGCAAGATTTCTAATCCCCATCCCTTTTTTTTAATTACATTGCTTGTGGGAATGGTTCTTGACATAGAGTAAAGGAAACAAAAATATTGCACTACCTTTCAGTATTTAACTACTTATGGAAGGAATCCTAAACTTGCAGTGTTCCATATTTGGTCAAAAGTATGCAAGATGAAAATCTCCTTTTGCTGAAAACAGTTAATTATAGGGACAACATTAATCCTAAACTTTCAAAGTTCATAATAGGCTGAGTCTGTTTTTATTTAGTCTAGAAAGATTCATTCAATTATAGTCCGTANACTGAATCTTCTATTAAGATTTTTGCTAGTGTAATTATGTTTATTAAGGAAGGATTCTTTGGCATTCCTAACCACAAAAGCTAAGACAGAAAACACAAAAAACCACAGGACAGACCTAAAATACATAGAAACTAGGATAATGTAAGATCCCTTTGTATGTCTGCAGCACTGATCCCTGTTTGAAGAAAATCACTGAAGGTACTTATAATCAAGATCTGCAGTGCAGTTGCCTCCACTCAACTAGGGCTTCTTTTTCTTCACAGACTACAGACACATCGCAAGGCAACATAAGCACCCAATTAACCTAACTGCCTGCATTTTGGACAAAATTTTCATGTTTACAATTAATGTGTGTCCTTCTGCTTCCTATAGCCACTGGGCTTTCCAGATGTGGTGACTTTACAGAAACAGATAAAACCTGACTAAAGGTGCTTCTGGCAAAATTAAATCTGTCATTTGTTTTCTACAGGCATCTTTCAGAGTTACAGGGCATGTTACATAACACACCACCCAATGTTTGTAATAACCTTGTACCAGGAAGCAAATACCCACAGTATATTACAACAGTGATGAAATCTTCATAATGGAAGTACAGACCTGAGGCCATAAAGCACTGTTCCGTCTGGGTGGAGGCGAATCATACGATTCTTCACAGTAACACCATGCACAAATGATTTCTTGTCATTTAAGAAGTAAGTGTCAGGCACCCAGAGTTGATCTGCCACTCGGTTATCAAGCGTGAGGTTGAGAGGTATGCCAGCATAAGCCAGCCTCTTATCTCGCCAGTACTGTTGAAAATACATAGTCAAAGTATAATCCTGGTGAAGAAAGAGAAGTACAACACTCAGTCATACTTGGCATAATTAGGAAAGCATGTTCTTTTCCCCATTACTAGCTTATTTTGCTGTTGATTTAATATAATTTTAAGTATTATTTAAGAAAATGCTTAATAAAAACATTAATTATTCCTATCACTTACTACTTAATTCTAATAATACAAGTATCACTCTAGTATAAGGGAGCATTTAAAAGCTTAAGAAATTCAGCTATTATTGGTATGTTTTGACCTGCTCTTCCATTTCTCTAAGAACTACCTGAAATTATTGTGTTTGTGATAAATGATAAGTGATGTAATATGTAAATACTGCCATCTTCCCCATTTAAAAAACTGATAGAAGAATGGAAAAACATTCAAAATATTTTGAATTGGCTTGCCAAATTGCACCTGAAAAATAAGCTGCAAAGATGTTGTTTATACATGTGCTTTTGTGTACTACTGCATCTTGTACTGACATAAAGATTTTCTCATCAGCAGGCTACATCAGTACTTAGAAGAACACCAAATTTCAGTCAAGTCCTACTAATATCAATGTTTGGTTTTCAAAATTTTATCAGTCAAGGTTTATGGTGTCTCCTAAAAGCTCAGATCAATAATTTAAGAGCCTAAACATGGACATAGAAGCCTATAACATCCATTTTAAAATTTCAGAATTTGGTAATTTGACTTGGTCATGTCATAATAATGCTATATTAAAATACTTTTTAAAGTCTTAGGCAACAGGCCTCTTTCATTAGCTTCATAGTATTACTTTAAAAAACCAAAACATGGGAACATTTTAAAGTTTAGTGACAGCAAAACTGAAAAAACCCACACATAAACCAGCAAAATTTCCTGTTAGGAAATAAAAATCTTTGTTATTTCCTTGCCTCATAACTTTTGAAGTCTGAAGAACAAGTTAATATTCAGAAAGCCTATACTTATACATGAAACAAAAAAAAGTGAGCAACTGAAAATAATAACTTCTATATATGGAAATGAGTGTTTACAATTAGAGAAAATACTGGGTTCATGTCTAATAATACAGCCATATTAAACTGTGGAAAAAAATGAGATGGCCATTGAAACTCTGCTTTTCAAATTACAGAAGTGCTCTAAACAATAAAACTCTTCATGAAATTCTTCACAAAACACTCAGAAATATATGTGATTTCCAAACACATTTAAATAGTTAGCAGCAGGTGTGCAAACCACAGGATACCTGCATTTGCATCTGGTTCTACAAGCTGGTGATGCAAAACCCCTCAGGCTTGCTGCTTGTTTGGGAAAAGGATGCTCAGGTTTTCTAAGTAAGACTGCTGGGAACGCTTCATTCTTGTAATGGGTTTTGTGTGGTGACAACCCAATTACAGGCACAGATCCTGCCCTGCTTCCCTCAAGACCTACAGCCTTTCCTTGAAATCAAATGAAACTTGAGTGCACCTTTCCCACTTGGAGCCTTTGCATTTTGTTTTCAGCAACTCATTCTCTTCAATGAGGGAGCTGCTATAGCATTAAGAAACCAAATTTAATTGCTTAGAAAAAACAAACCATTATAGATATCACAGGCAAGCTGTTCTCATTTTCGGAAATTAATAGGACACCTCTGAAAACAAAAGGGCCCGATGAAGGGGAAAAGAAGCCCATGTTCAACTGCCCGAAAGGAAGTACATTCCTCAAAATTCAAATCTAACATGACTGCTCAGAAGAAAGTGCTCCCACTTTTTTGTCATAAGCTTTCTTCAGTGGCACTATCAGTCCCTGCTCATCAGTGAGCAAGGTACATGCTACACTTTGTGCACTAGCCTTGTTCCTACTAGCATGTCAGGAAGACTACATCTCTTCTCATGTTCTATGTAACCAATTTTCTGACACTGATGCATTAGAATGAATATCCCCTACCAGCTCCATTTTGCCTTAATTCAAGCTTGTTTCTATTAATGTTCAAAATTTCCTATGTGCTTGTCTTCTATAATGGTTTGCACATCAATGTCAAGAAACTGGGCATTATAAAAGCTATGGACACACAAGTAGTACACCAAGAGCTCACCCTGTACAGCATTGAAAGAAGTGAACCACCTAGACCTAAAACACTAGAGAAGCAGCACATTTGGGCAGAAGAAACCTTTAGGTTAGTCCCCTTTTTCATTTGGCCTGAGAAAAAATACATGTTAAGAGCTAATGAATGGAGTAATCAACTAGCTAAGTAAAACATGTAACAACGTAAGCAGTAATAGTCTGTAATTTTGTTTATTTAACTATGGCAGGGAACAACAGTAAAAAAAGTTTACAACGCACACAGAAACAGCAACATCCATTGAACATCAAGAATTTTCAGTGTTCTCTGAAACACAAGCTTCCCAAATACATCCTCTAAGGTACAAATTTTATTAAAGCTTTCTCAATTAAACTTTACTACTTATTGCATCTCAACTTCAAATAAAAATCATCTACCTATATGTCTGCTAATGTATATGATTATACTTGCATGTATTGAAAACAATGATGCCCCAAAAAGTTACTTCTAAAAATGTACATTATTGCATGTGAAATACCAGCTCATTCCCAGTTCTTCACTTGGTATCTACTAAGGAAAATGCTAAAGGAGAACCTTCTGCAATGGCAATATACTATCCAGATGTCTGCCTAAGCCCATTTTTTTTCACTTTGAAAACAGACATGGCAGAAACAGAGTTCCCAAGAAAGTATGTGTGCTACAAAACACCTTGAAGAGTCACTGTACATTCGTACTGTCAGCCTGACCTGCTCTGAAGAAGAGAGGATAGAAAGAATGAATACGAGCCATGCTTGTTCACCATCACACTTTTTCCCACCACCTCAAAGCAAAGAATAGCAGTAAACTCATATTAGAACTGCACTGAAACTCCTCACTTGTGCAAGGAGTGATAAAATGAGCAGGAAAGGCCATTTCCTTAGGGCAGCTCTACCAAAGTCACCATGAGGATGTCAGCTCTCATTCTTTGATTAGTTAATTTGCTGGGCTTTTTACTCATACAGGAAGTTCTCCCTTTTCCTGTACTCCAGAGGAAAATGTAAAAGTGGACTGCAAAAAATGCATTAGGTATTTGTCAGATGAAATGAGAAAATGGTCTTTTACCCCAAGGCAAGTAGCCTGCAAAGTTTATTAAGGGCTACCTTCCTCCAGAGGAGCTTATGACAACTAGCTCTGATATAGAGGTCAAGAGGGTAGATGTCTATATCTAGAAGAGACTAATCCAACTTCAGCTACTGTATTGTAGTGCTATTATATGTCAAAGATGACACAGAGCTGCCAGCTTTAGGAAAATCTAAGTAATGCACAGAGCGGCAGACAATCTCCTCAGCAGCAAAGGACTCCATAAATAAGTTTTTTTCCCATACAATACCACGCCACCTCCAAGGTTCTCCTTCCACCCTCCAGTTCTTCACAGTAATAGACACTTCAGGTCAAGAATGGTAACAGAATCACTCAAAACCCTGACAGAAAGACAAATACAGTGCTCCTAAAGTATAGGTGAAACCTCCTCAAAATGGGAAAAGCTGGACTGCACGGGCAATGTGAGCTTTCTTTTATGTATTCAAAGACCATGGCACATCCTGCTAGAGTAACGAAATGACAAGCACCCTTGACTTTGTAGCACTGCAAGAATGCCACTAGTGTAAGGAAAGGAACATGGAAAGGTATACTTGTGGTTTTTCAACATAGTTTTCCCTGGAGGAAAAATAATAGAAGAAAAAAAATCTCAAACACTAGATAATACTAGGGAAAGAATTTAGATACAACGATCAGCCTAAATGACTCTGTAATGAAGAGGCCAATATCACAACTTACACACACCATAATGTACCTGTATTCTTCATGGGTATTCTCTGTGATTCCAAAACATCTTAAGCAAGAATTGCAGAGGCTCACAAATATTGTGTGATGCTAACAGTGCACAAAGAAATTTTAAAATATTTTCTGCATGATATTTGCCTCTTTCACAGACAGAACATGCCACATAGGAAGCACCATTATGATTTAATTACAAAGCTACTTCAGACAGGCAGAATGTATTACAGTATGCTGCTGTACAGTACCTAGCACATTGATGATAGAAGTAACGAACAATAAATACTAATGTGCTGTAGTGCTAAAAGTAAATGATAATTTGTTTGCTATTATAGGAATTGTTATCTTTAGCTTTTCCCTCCTATACTCAATAAAAAGGAAATTAACATTTTTAAATATCATTTGTTCATTGAAGTAAAATTAACAGCCCTATAGCAACAATAATGTTCTGAAACTGACTATCACTATATGGTTTTATTGTTCTATGTATCAAGGATGTTAAAGTTTTCCACTAGGTGTAAAAATGTGTTGTTTCCTCAAAATGACTGCTAGATAAAACACTACAACTAATAATTATGATGGAATACTATTAATACGGAAGCTAAGCAAAAGAAAGTATTCATGCAAAATAAACAAATGGATACATTGAAAATTAGTGGAAATATTGAAAAAAAATATGAAAAAAAGAACTATTACACTGTTTAGGAAGACAGCCTGGTACCTATTTGAAATGCATATTCATGGTTAAGATTAGCATTTGGATATAAATTCACATTCTTGTTTTCTTGACCAACAGACAAATTACGATTATTATGATCAGTTTTCACAGAATCACAAGGTTGGAAAAGACATCCATGATCATTGAGTCCAACCATTCATACCAACCACTAAACCATGTCCCTGAGCACCTCATCCACCCGTCTTTTAAATACCTCCAGTGATGGAGACTCAACCACCTCCCTGGGCAGATTCTACCACTGTCCAATGACCCTTTGTTTGAAAATTATTTTCCAGATGTCCAGCCTGAACCTCCCCTGGTGGAGCTTGAGGCCATTCCCCCTTGTTGTGGCCTCTGACGCTGGAAGAAGAGGCCAGCACCCTCCTCTCCACAACCTCCTTTCAGGTGGTTGTAGAGAGCAACAAGGTCTCCCCTCAGCCTCCTCTTCTCACAGCCAAACAAGCCCAGCTCCCTCACAAGACTTGTTCTCCAGCCCCTTCACCAGCTTCATCGCTCTTCTCTGGACATGCTCCAGAGCTTCAACATCCTTATGGTGAGGGGCCCAGAACTGAACACAGGATTCGAGGTGTAGTCTCACCAGTGCCGAGTACAGACAGAGAATAACCTCCCCGGCCCTGCTGGTCACACTGTTTCTGATACAAGCCAAGATGCCATTGGCCTTCTTGGCCACCTGGGCACACTGCTGGCTCATGTTCAGTCACTGTCACCCAACAGCCCCAGGTCCTTCTCCTGCAGGCAGCTTTCTAGCTACTCTTCCCCTAGTCTGTAGCACTGCTTGGGGTTGTTGTACCACAACTGCAGGACCTGGAATTTGGCCTTGTTAAACCTCACGCCATTGGTATCAGCCCAGTGGTCCAGCCTGTTCAGATCCTTTTGGCGACCCTCTCTACCCTCCAGCAGACTGATGCTTCCTTTCAGATTAGTGTCATCCGCAAACTTACTTACATTTGATTCCCTCATCCAGGTCATTGATAAAGACATTGAACAGGGCTGGACCCAGCAATAAGCCCTGGGGGACCCAGCACTGAGCCCCGGGATTATTTATTTTTGATGAGTTAATAAAATAAATACTTACTCAGTAGATTAAAAGATATATAGAATATACATGCCTTAGATTTCATACACCTTCAAGGTCCCTTCCCACACCTTCTATATAACTTCAAAAAAAAAACAAGATACTGTTGCTGTAGTACAAGATGCTATATCTGAAGCACTGATCAATAAGTCCAAAGTGAGTTGCAATACTGAACTTGTGAATCCTATGCTTTGACAAAATAGCTGTAGATCTGTCCCTCCACCATATAGAGAAGAGAGTTGAGGAATAGATTCATGAACACATCAATTCACATAGGTAAATGAGTTTCCAGAAAGGCTAACCTTAGGAAGTCAGTGTTTACCAGCAATGCTATTCAGTTGTGTGAGATGATGACCTAAACATCTTCCTCAGTATTCAAAAATTTCTAAAAGCTTCATCAACTTTCATATTAGAGAAATATTTTATTAAAGAAAAAAAGTACATTTTATTTTACCTGCTGACTTTGTTTTACTCAGTGTCTAAGCAATTCCTTACTTATTTAATCATCAGCAAAAGGAGAAAATCTCCTAAATCTATTGTTCTGCAAGGTCTTTTACAAGAAGGCTGCCTAATCAGAACTTCTCTGGTGTTAGATATAGTTCATAAGCAGCCTGAATGAAGGAGTCATGCACACACATCCACTCTACTCCACCAAAGCAACCTCCTGTTATGCTTCTTTGTCTAGCTGCTGTTACAGGAAAGATTCATTCACCTGACTTGGGCTTCTTGCTGACACCACTCAAAACCCCTAAAACAGAGACAAGTTGAAAACATGGCACATATTTTCCCAAGCATGTGGGGGATGCACTTTTGTTAAGTAACACTTAACAAACAATACACTTTTGTTAAGAAAATGCAATGCTAAAGCAGCTTCATTACACTGATTTCAGTGTGACCCTACATTTATCCATGTTGTTCTGGTATCCTTTGTACCAAATTATAATGATTGTTTTCCTCTCTTAATGAAACACACAAGGATGGTTCTATAAATAGATTTAAGAAAGTATTTATCCTCTAAGAACTCACTTGAAGCAACAAAACAAAGTTTTCCAAATAAATGCATGGTTGTCTGGGTCTTTTCTGCCCTCTCATATCCTTTGGTACAAGAGTTTCCATCTCCACTGTAACCACAGTTCATTCTCCAAAGAGCCTGTCTCCCAGGAGCATTCCTGGTTGCTCAGAGGTGGGTTGCCATACCAACCAACGCTTGGCTTTCTGCAGGCAAAGGGAGCACAGTTGACATAGCAACCGGCCAAAGCAGCTCCTGCCCGGCTTTTCAGGTGTAGGTGGTGGTCACTGCAACAGAAGAGAAGCTTCTGAACAGGAATGAAAGGGGCAGCTGGAAGCCCTCAGTGGGTGCAGCCCCACGGCACTTTCCAGTCGTCATCACCAGAGCTTACTCTTCAAAAGCTGAGCATTATTGTGGGCAGAGGGGCACATACCGAGAAAAGTCAAACAGACAAGAATGCCTTCCTTTTCCTGGTGTGTTCTCTCATCTGATCATCAGAGGACACTAGCTGATAAGGAAGCAAGTACTTGGGCTGAGATTCAGTAGGCAAATACAGAGAGAGAAAGAAGAAAGTTCCTCTGAGTATTTCAGTTCAGGGTCATATGTCAGGACAATAAGACAACAGTCTGGCCTATTTAATTCCTGTCAGATGGGGGCAGAAGGAGAAGACCTAAATACTGGTTCAGAGTATCACACATATTATACCACTATAGGCTTCTCAGTAATCAAAAATTTCTGTTCCCAAAGGACTGATCAAAATTAAAATTAACATACATCTTTACTTATCAAGTGTATTGTACTGTCTGATCCGGCAGCAGAAAGCTAGCTAAAAAAAAAGCAGTGACTTTCAATACACCCCTGAAGATCTGTCCAAAGATCGTGGTTTTTTTTATTGTTTTCTTTTGGGTTTTTTTTTTATTTTCAATCAAAAACCACTTGATGATGGACAGATAGAACATAAAATTCAATAGTTGATGGAACCCTTCTAAAAAAGAATAGAAATGTCAAACGTTTAGATGCTAGACTTGAAAACTCTGAAAAAGATCAAGTCAGGAAAAAAGCCACCAAATATCCTTTTTAAAAAAAAGACTTGAAAGTATGAAAAATAATGCTAGGGTCAGTAAGCCTCTGGAATTGCTTCATGAAGCACAAATTTATTTATGTTAGAGCTGACAGGACCTCAAGAAAACAGGTACATTTAATTGCACTAATTGAAATCCTGCTAACAGTCTACATGGGAGAAAAAAAATCAACCTTTATCAGCTGTCAGCTGGTTCCCACGATTGAGGCAGCTGACCTTAGAGAGATGGGAACTGACAACTAATGGATTGTGCCTCCTACACTGTAGCGGAAAGTGCCACCAGTGAATTGGAGAAATGAGCTAGTGCCCTAAAATCTTAAAGCAATGTGACTTTTTTCAGTTATGATATATGAAAAAAGGCTAAGAATTTGGTATCTACAAGATAATCATTTTAGAGAAAGAAAGATTTCTCATACTTCTACTTTGGTCTTTCCAAATAAGAAATATATCAATTTATATCTGTCTCTGGTGCTACTAGAATTATCAATAAATATCTGGAATGAAAAACAAAGCTCAAAGAAAGCCTGTAAGTTGATTTTTTTTTTTCATATTTGGTTAGGCCATCCTATCTTTTAAGACTATTGCATGCATCATTCTTCTAGTATCTGCAAGGTGTTCTAGGACAGCAGCGATGGAGGTAGTTAAAATCCTAGGCAGTTGGACACATAGAGATGTGTTTTGCATACTGTTACCATAAATATATGGTTCCATGCCCCTCTTATTTGCTGTGTTTGAACATGAAAACCATTGAAAACCATCTTCAGTAAACCTGTACTTCAGACAGAAAAGCCTATAGTCTTTCTGTCACCACAGAATTGTAAAAAGACCTTTCTAAAGGCACTATAGAACTTGTAAAATATTAATTTAATCACTCCAGATTTAATAAATAAAACTTCCCTATATTTAGGACCAGACAGCTAAGGGAAACCTGCATTTGAGTGAAAACTGAAATATGTAGTTTTTCCCATTCACACTTTTTGATTAAAAGAAAGGAATATTTAATACACTGTGGGGATAACTTTTTTAATTTTCTCACCTCCAAACCTATTCATTTGCTGACTCTGGGAGCCAGCCAATGTCACTGACAACAGAGCAGTAAGGCTGATGTCCAAATTTCTACTTGTTGTCTGTGATTATGTGAACTACCAGACCTTCTTACAGGAAATTCTATTCAAGACAGACACTATCAACAAAATGCCCTCTGAAAAAACAGTGAGAACACACTGACCATCAAGCACTTTCAAAACACATAACTTGAAACATGATCCATGTACATTTCAATATTGCGGCAGGTGACATTTGTTTGTGACAAATGTAGGACACTTCCAGAACTCTCTGGCTCTGCCCTGGGTCCCCATGCTGCTCATGACCCTACATCAGCCCCCCAGGATCATCATCAAGGCCACAGCAGGGCAGGTGTCCAGCTTCCCACAGCCATGCCTTGCTCAGCCATCAGTAACGCCAAACCCAACCTTACATCTTGCAAAATAAAATCAGGATGCATGCTAAGTCAAAAGGAAAACAACACATTTTCTAAAAATTCATTACTGCAGGTAGGATAACCTCATCCCATGACAGGGCTATGCTCATAAAACTTGGTTAAGTACAAAATAAATAAATGGGTAAAAAAAAGCCAAACACTGCATCCTAGGGGAAATATTATGAGAATGCATGGTATTCAGCCCTCACAAAAACCTGTTTCTGTATAGAGACTTGTGGAAGAGAAGGAGAAGAGCATGTCCTCTGCCAGTGCCCTTTTAGACTGTGACCAATTGCAAAGGGGAATGTCTTGCCGAGAGTATCTCCCCTCCTGCACATGATGTGAACACCCTGCAAAGATTCGTTAATAGCTTTTGGAATCAGGGAACCAAAATATGTCATTGCATAAAGATGGTGAGGGTTTCAGACTGCAGTGCTTCCCGACTCTTGAAAACCACCAATAGGATGGTCTAAATGACCAATATGAAACACTTAATTAGTAACAAATCTTCAAAACTTCTGGTTCTAGTAGCTTAATTCTTTAAAGCTGTGGGCTCTCCCTGGGGTTTTTAGCTACGCTGGATACTTAAAGCAAAACTGATCCTGTAGTGCATAACATATTGGTTACTTTTTCCCATTTGTGCAAATTTCATGAAGTTCAACAAGGCCAAGTGCAAGGTCCTGCTGGTTGGGACAATCCCACACACAAGTGGGTGATGAGTGGACTGAGAGTGGTCCTGTAGAGAAAGATGTGGGAGTACCAGTGGATGAAAAACTGAATAAGTGCCAGTAACATTTGCTTGCAACCCAGATAATCAACCATACCCTGGGCTGCAACAAAAGCAGCATGGCCAGAAGGTTGAAGGAAATGATTCTGCCCTCCTACTATGCTGTGATGAGACTCCACCTGGAGTACTACATCCAGCTCTGGGGCCACCAGCGTAAGAAAGGCACATTGACCTGTAGGAGGAGGCCCAGGGGGGAGCCGTAAAAATGATCAGATAGGTGGAACAACTCTCCTGTGATGAAAAGCTGAGAGGCTTGGGGTTGTTTAGCCTAGAGAAGAGAAGGCTTCAGGAAGACCTTATTTCAGCCTTACAGTACTTAAAGAGGGTGTACAGGAAAGCTGGAGAGGGACTTTTTACGAGGGCATGTAGTGATAGGACGAGGGGTAATGGCTTTAAATTGGAAGGGGGAAGATTTAGATTAGACATAAGGAAGAAATTTTTCACGATGAGGGTGGTGAAGCACCAGAACAGGTTGCCCAGGGAAACTGTGGATGTCCCATCCCTGGAAGTGTTCAGGTCTAGGTTAGATGGGGCCTTGAGCAGTCTGGTCTAGTGGGAGGAGTCCCTGCCTATGGTAGCAGGGTTGGAACTAGATGATCTTTAAGGTCCTTAAGGGAGTGTAGTGATAAGAGAAGTGGTAGTGTTTTAAACTGAAAGAGGGGAGATTTAGACTAGGAAGAAATTTTGTACTGTGAGGGTGGTAAAGCATTAGAGAAGTTGTGGATGCCCCATCCCTGGATGTGTGCAAGATCAGGCTGGATGAGGCTTTGAGCAACCTGATCTTCTGGACAGTATCCCTGCCCATGGGATCCCTGCAGGGCGTTAGAACTGAATGATCTTTAAAGTCCCTACCAAACCAAATCATTCTGTGATTCTATGGTTCTATGATCTACATACAGTAACAATACTTTCCTCAAGGCTATTAGAGTCTATTTTCTAACATCAACACATACATGGGGTTGTTTAGCCTGGAGAAGAGGAGGCTGAGGGGAGACCTCATTGCTCTCTATAACTACCTGAAAGGAGGTTGTAGAGAGGAGGGTGCTGGCCTCTTCTACCAAGTGACAGTGGACAGGACAAGAAGGAATGGCCTCAAGCTCTGCCAGGGGAGATTTAGGCTAGACATTAGGAAAAAAATTTTCACAGAAAGGGTCATTGGGTACTGGGACAGGCTGCCGAGGGAGGTGGTTGATTCACCTTCCCTGGAGGTGTTTAAGGCATGGGTGGGGCTTGGTGCTAAGGGGCATGGTTTAGTGTTTGATAGGAATGGTTGGACTCAATGATCTGGTGGGTCTCTTCCAACCTGGTTATTCTATGATTCTATGATGTAATACAAGATACTGGCAAAACCCAGAAACCGTGAGTGTATTCCAACTTATGTATGTTTCAAGAAACAAAATACGTTATAGAAGGGGCTACTTGTATGTTGTGACATTCTTTTGTGGTACCAACTGGAACAGCAGAAGGCAAATATTTTCATTTGCTTGGAAATTTGGTGAAAACACTGAGCACTTAAAATTCAGTTTATGTGTCTCCCTCACTAAAGTGGTTTTCCCCTCACTAAACAGTTATTCTATTGTACATAATGTTTCTCCTGCAGCATAAGTACTCGTATAAATCTGTCCTAGGTAGACACAGTGATTTCAGAGGCAGTACTGAAATTCAGAAGTGAAGGCACTGTTATTTAAAAAACTGGAGTCTTCCTTATCACAGGGACAGCCTATAACCACTGCTCACTTATTTACCTAATTCATCTACTATTGCCAAATCTCTCAGAAACAGTGAAGTGCATTTAAGAGGCAAGAAATCATTCTCCCCACTTGGTCTTTGGGTGAACAAAATGTGACTGAGTAAAGAAGTGTGAGCAAGGTATATTACATACCATAGCTTTCAGTCAGAGATTAGTATTCTGCAGACCATCTCAGTTATGACAATCAAATGGCCTCCTCAAATGTGAAAATTATATCCTTGATCATCTACCTCTGCTCTTACTCCAGCAGTGCTTTTTCATGCTGGCTGGAGAAACAGTCTTTCAGACAACAGCATAGAGATGAAGGGTTTAGATTCATCAGGAAATGGACAAACTTTGTACAAAGTCTGTAGAGCAAAAATAGGATTCAGATAAAGCTACTGGGACTAAAAACCAGGAAGGGGATGGAATTAATGACTACAGGAAAGCCAACAGGTACAGAAGAAAATCCAGCTCGGGGGATGAATCGCAGATGGATGGAATCACGAAAGTTTTACATCTTTGAGAAAAAGCCAAGACAGAAGATGGTAAAACTCATTCAGCACACAAGCACACTCTACACCCAAAAATAACATTTAAAGATGGATATAGGAAAATATGCAACCAAATCAAATGCATCTATGCTACTACTGAAATGCCAGACGTTTTAAAATAGAACAAAGGAACTGGGATACCTAGCTTTAAATGAGAATATCAACCTAATAGAATCATCAGAGACTGGATGGAAGGAAAGCAGTCAGTGGAAATCAGAAACACAAACTACACAAGCAAGAAAAAGAAGGATGCAGTGTACATTCAAGAAAGCTTTGCATAATACAGTTAACTTTACTGAATGTTACCCATGATCTCTACGGTTTAAGATGCCAAGCCTACATAAGTATCAGAAATAAGTTGTCACTGCCTAATCAGGATGACAATAGTGTCAGTGAGGTGCCAAGAGAGATTTAAGAGACAGCAAAAAAACAAATTAGTAATCAGAAACTTCAATCACCCCCACATAGACTGGGAAAATGTCAGGTTGGGGTGTGATGCAGAGACTAAGTGACACCACAAATGACTGATTCATGGAGGAGCTTTTGGTGAAAGCTGAGCAAGACAAGCCACTCTTGACTTGGTTCTGAGCAATGTGTAAGTCAGTCATGGGTCAAAATGCTGTGACAGAACAACTGCTCTATAACCTGGATGTAATTGGGAAATCACCTTTTAAATCCAAGAGTCAAAAATTACATAAAAATAGTATTTACTTCCAAAAAGTAAACTGTATAAAAACGAGGCAGCTAGTTTCTGAGTTGGAGAAGAGATTTTTTTATAGTCATCATAATATGAACTTCTTTATATAAAAAATAGCTGTTGAGTAACAACAAAATCCAGAATGTTTATAACGCTTCAGGTAAATAACTTTATTATAAGATATACTTCAAAAATGTACTTCAAATGTACTTTAAAAAAGATGTACTCTCACCTGAAGGAGAAAAAAATAGATTAAAAAAATAAACATAAAAAAGCCAAAAACACATGAGCAATAATTTGCTAAAGACATGAACACTTACTATGAATCATCAAATGGTCTTAGTAAAGCCTCGTAGAAAAGTAAAGTACTTCTTGCCATGGATTAATGACCAGGTAAAAAATCAAACAATAGAGCCTAGTCGTCATTTTTTGCAACACTGAGGTCAGTTGCACACCTGAATGGGCATCTGTGCAGGACTCTATTCTGGTCATCATCCTGATAAATGGCACCAAGAGGGGATGCACAGTATGATACTTATATCTGCTAAAATATTTCTCAGAAAAATAAAAACAAGAGATGTGAGTGTGGGGACATCTAGAAGGATAGAAGCATTCTGAATGCACAAGTGATAAAGCAGATAAAATTCAATGCTGATGCATAGTAATGCATGGAAGGTGGGGAAAGAGTCCTAGCTTTGGATCACATGGTAGGTTCTGAGATATATATAACCACTTGGGAAAAAAAAAGATTGCAATATTAATCAGCAGTTTTATGAAGAGATCAGTTCAATCTTCTGTAAAGTCAAAATAAGCAAACAGAATGTTAAGACTGTTTGGAATGGGGGAGGGGGGAACCAAAAAAAACCAAGAAGGAAAATCATTTCATTGTATCATTTTAGTCTACTTACCTATTGAACACTGTGTGCAGTTCTGGTTCCTGTCCCTAGCAGGATAGATCATAAGGTACCAGGAACTGCAGAAAAGGGAATGAAAGGCACAAAACATCTGCCATATAAAGACAGACTAAACACACAAGGACTTATGTGCCCAGGGAAGAAGCAATTAAGAGAGGAGGCCAACAGCTATTCACAGCTCCTCACCTGTAAGAAACTGAGAGCAATAAGAGAAATGTCCTGACATCAGGCTCAAAACAAATGAAAGGATACACTTTTTCATGCATATATGCATGGATAATATGCAGAGGCTCCAGGAAGCTCCTGAACAACTTCACAGTTCAATGTTTAGAGAATACCAAAGAAAAACTACAATTTAGTCTCATCCTACTTTTATACCCTTCTGGAACCTTCAGCATTGCCTAAGATTGGAAACAGTATATTAAGAATGAGTGATTTCTGGTCTAACTGAAAAATGCCATTCTCGTGTCCTTATCTTCTTGGAGTGCGCTGTTAAATCACTTAGGATTCCACTGTGTCGTTCATGAGCTGATATTCTTGTCCTGTGGTGTTAATAACCATTGCTGTCAAAGCTGACAACTTACCATTCTAGGGGGAAAGGGAGCAGAAGTTGTGACCTGGGACACTTACACAATCTATTTTTTATTCAACTGCACACAAAGATAATATTGTACATGGGAATTTTGCAAACAGTACAAATATGCCAATGTATAATACTTAACTGCCTGTCAAAGTTCAGATATTATTACAGAGTCACTTCTTTAATGATGCTGAGTGATAGTTACGCCCACTTTAATTTGTCTAACATCTGCTCCTGGTAAATGTAAGCAGACACTTCTAGTTATTACCTTTTGATACCTGTATATTCATAGCATAGCATGAATAAGAACATGAAAATATTAGATTTTTTTTCCAATATATGAAAATGCCTTTGAAGCAAATGATACGACAATGAATGAGATAGCTAAAATATCTATTTTATAGTTGGGAAGACAGCAAATGAACACAAGAGATACATTATTATAAGTTAAAGTATTGTTTGAAGATGAAAGACACCTTTAGTCTACACAAGACTATTTAAACTAGTTCATCACTTGAAGTCAAAACTGTGGCCTTTTCAGTTGTATGTTGATGGATAGGGCTAATACTATTGATCTTATTTTCCAACTGCAACACCATTCACATTTTATTTCAATGTCTTTTAAATGTTGAAAGGATTTTTAAGTTCATTAAAACCCCAATTAAAGTGGTGCATTTACACATTTTTAACACAACACAATTACACAGATCTCTGGAGATCTATGTAATTTTAACTATAGAATTTTAATAACAGAATTTTAACTATAAATCCCCTGCAGAACAGTTCTCCACTCAGTTATGTCTTTCTCCTCAAATTGGGCCCCACAATCCTGCGGGCCCTAGCACACCCTCTCCACCACTCTCACCTACGTCAGGAGCCCTGGATTTTGGGTCAGTTGTTGACAGCGCAGCTTTTGGACTTGCTGCCATGCCTAGGGACGAATCGCTGCCACCCAGCTGGCTACTGCCATGGAAGCCTGGAGGCAGGCAATGCTGTTCGCCTGACATGCAGCATCTTACTACTGAGCGAGGGATTAGCTGCTGGCTTTATGTGTTTCTGACAGATCACTACTGCCCGTGTCTCTGGTGAGGCTGCTGCTCTGCATGGCAGCGTGCTGGAGAGTCTCTAGGGTCTTTGGGGTTATAAAATATAGTGCAGAAAGAGGGCTTGTTGGGTTTCTAGGGTGATTTGATTGGAAAAAAATGAATCCTTGGCAACTTTAGCAAGAGCAAAATAATCTCAAATAAACCACAGTCATACTATCCACATGAAGTGCAAAGTTGACTGGGTTATCATGTCTCATATAAACAAAGCACAGATCGTTACAGTAAAGGAGGAAACATTGGACTTTAAATCAATTCACAGACAAATTCTAATAGCAGTTTAAGCCATGAGATTTTTTTCGCAGTACGTAGACAAAACGGCTCTGCTCATAACCAAATACCAAATTCTCTATATAGTACAAAAACTGTTAGTTCAAATTCTGCTAATTGAAAAAGGTACATCTAAAATGATACTGCATGACAATATAGAGATCTGTGGACAAGCTAAAAGGAATTATTCACCCACCTTAGTATCCTATAGTGAATTTTGATTCTGTTCCTATTTATGCAAAAAGCTACCTTTTCCACATCATTACCTAATTTCTGTAACAGCTATAAGAAGTTTGTAACTTTTTGTAATTCGAACTGCAATTATCATCTACTAGCAGAAACAGAATTACCAAATCAGTAATTTTAAAAAGCTACTGGTTTACAGTGAATGACACTATTTAAAAAAAGTCATTTGCTGATCATTCACAAGCCATATGAAATATACGAAGAGTCACTGTTAGAACCACTTTTTCAAAACCTTTACCTGAGGCTACGAATTCTAGAAGGTTAATTAAATTAAAATTGATTTTTAAAATATCAGTAGGTAATATTGCTTTTTTGTAGTACTAGAATTACATACTTTGTGTTTTCAGAATTGGCTGACCTTCTATTGCAGGAATATTCTTTAAATGACTACAAAATGTAATGTCATTTGGGTTTTTCCAGTAAAGACAAATTAAAACTACATTGAAAACTATAGGAAATTAGCCTGCACCATTCATAAGGCTGTAATTTCTTCAACTGTCATATGTTTGGTACACACTCCAGATACTCCTACTTAGTTAATGCCTCCTTTCAGTCAAAGAGGATTAAGTGGTTTGAAATTGGGGAACACAGAAGTTGAAAGTCATGCACCTAGTGTCTAAGAATGACAACTTTAGCTGATTTGTTAGTAGGAAGCATGGAAGATGAAGTTGAAAACTTAGGTTGCAAGTGTACCATGAATTACCACCAAAATGCATATGTGAAAGATGCTATTGTAATCCTAGCATGCAGCAGGTGAGGGAAGTAGCGATGCTACTGCCAAGGTATCAGTTAAATTTCATCTAAAATACGCTGTGAAGTTCTGGACACGTTTCCTCAAAAGTTTAAACTGTAAAAGATGTAGTGAAAGGCTAATGAAATCCAAGAGGAGAGAGAATCTATCGTCTGAATCAAATACTGGTTTGTTTTAGCTTGGTAACATGAAACATGGAGTATATTATTACTTTCTTCCTGCACCGCATACAACAATTTATTTCAGGCTGAGTAAGAGGAGGTGGAGGGACCATGAGCATCTGTATCTTAACAAAAGATGCCATCAGGACACATCTGCATTGTTTACCTTGATCTGAGGGAAGGACACATTCCACGTTCGGATATAATCTATGATAGGTTACACCTCATTGCTTTGAAAACCACCTAGCCACACTTCATCATTTAACATTAAACTTTCAAAGAAAGTACTAAAGCAAACTCCAATTTATACAAAAAAATAGGCCACGACTATTTTTCAGAAGTTGCCTATAAACAGTTAACATGTAAGCTCCTAAATTACTTATGATCTTAAACTCCTTACCCAAGTTCTCATCAAATACATTGTTTGGCTTTTTCTGTTGGTTTCTGTCCGCTAGGTACTTCTTTTTCATTCTATAAACTAAATTTGTGCTCAGGCAAATTCTTCACTTATTGATTTTTTAGTATTCCACCTACAGTCATCCATTATACGATCTGTGCCACTAGAGCTTTACTTTCAATGCCATATTTTTACTTCTGAGTATACCTGATTTGGTCTGTGCTTTTAAGTGCAAACCTCCTTCCACAGAAATCATATTTCTTCTGCTAAATGCATTCCCCCATACTTGTTTCTGTCTCTACGTGCTTTTTAGATTACACTTGTCACAGTATTACCAGACCAGAATAACAGATGGCTCCTTACTTCTATGGTGTGGATTTAGTCTGAATTCATATAGATGTAACAGAGCAGAAACTGCAACATAACATTTTAAGGTGCTGGAATCAATCTTTTTCCATAAGCTAGCACTTGTGGTTTAATGTGTTTTAATAAGTATTTGTCTTCCTTATAAAACTGCTATGAACAAGCAGCAGTCATGCAATTCTGCAGTGCTAGTCTTGGGAACTCTGCTGGTTGTTGTGTGCTGGCTCTTGCCATACTTCCATGAATCAACTGCGTTTATTCACTGTTATATGCAACCAGTTTAAACACCATTAATCTACATCTTTACAGTGAATGTAACTCCTTGCTTTGGAAAAAAAATACAGATGACTGACACCATCTAAAACCTAATGATATTATCAATATGCTCAGGTTTATATACATGAGTTTTACAAATATGAGCCACTCGGGCTCAAATATACTGGACTCATAAATTCAACAGATAAAAGGAAGAGAAAAGCTGAAAGACTTCCAAAGTCCAGCCAAAAGCATTTTGTGTTTCATTCTTCTTATTTTATTTGTAAGATTTACATGCAGGTAGAAAAAGTTAAATTAGGCTACTGATCCCTCTCATTCTGGCAGCTTCCACAGGCTGATACTGCTGTGTGTTTTAATGTTGCGTTATAGAGCAAAAGGTATTCACAGGACAGACAGTTCCATTCAGGCCTAACTACCTGGGTAGTTATACATAGAGCATTAAGAAAATGTCATTTTCCTTTAAATTACACAGATTTCAAACCAGTTCCTCAAAAGGACCTCAGGATAATTGTTGAGAGTAGTTAAAATATTCATTTCCAAGGAGTGAATTAGCATTGATAGCAATGGTTGGACTCGATGTTCCTGTGGGTCTTTTCCAACCTAGTGATTCTGTGATTCTGTGAATCACAACAGATTTCAACTAACCTAAAGTGATACAGTCACTACATTTCCTTATTAGTTTCCCTCATATATAAAAAGTATCACAACTTTCCCAGGATGCTCAAATTTCCTTCAGATGGATTAGCCAAACTATTCCTAAGCACTTTTTAAAACTCCATGCTAAAAATGATTTTTAGAAACTTTTCTTCATATTGCATCTTTACTGCATATTTTATTCTTTTCCCCTTTTTATGCAGAAATAAAGCTCATACTCTTTACTTAAAACACTCTTTAAACACAACATACACACAAAAAATATTCTGAAGCATGCACACTTTCCCTTCACTTATCATTGTAATTGTCAATTCGTTACCAGAAAATTTTCATCACAAAATCCTCAGTAAATCTGAGTCCAGCAATATTGTTCTTAATCTTTAAATTTTTAAACTATGAAGTAACTTCGAAAGTTTGCTATTTTATCTCAAAAGCACACTGAATAATCATAAAACCATATATCTTCAGCACAAACATGCAGTGCAGTTATTACTAGGGCCACCAGCGATAAAGCTGAAACCTCATTCCTTTTGTGTAGCTATCACTCCAGTAGAAGAAACAGCTTTGCAGAAAACTCTACAACTTTTACCCTTTTGTATGTGTATGATTAAGTTACAGGTAAAAGTATTCCATGCAGCATAGATGCAAAAGATTTAGAAATATAAATGCTCTGCTGTGATGAACTCAGACTGGCTTGAGGAGTTGTTATCTCCCTCATTTGGCAATAATGCAGTAAATATTTTTATTATCTATTACCAACACATGATACAGTGTCACTGGCTGATACACTTTAAACTAGTATAAATAAAAGGACCACAGAAGGACACCCATATGCAGTAGAGATTGACACTAAGTCTATTTATTTATCATATGCCTTCGCTGAAGCCAGGGGAAGAAAAAACCAAACGCTAATGCTCTGTCCTTAAGAGGCTTAGCAAGTACTTCAGTCCAAAGGGGCGACAGTATTGGTGTGGGTATGCTTTTAACAGAGAACTTTTCAATGAATGAATGGAAATCTTTCTGAAGTTTTTTTATATATAGAAGTGGCATAAGTCAGGAGAGGCTATTCACTAACATTCACTATCAAGCTAGCTAGATGCTTTCCTGAGATTGCTCTTCGCCGATTAGCCCTGTTCACATCTTCCTAAAGGAGACAAATCTCACCCATAAAACTCCTTCTTTACACTCTCTACCCAGGAAGCACAGGTACAACCGCTCTGCTGCAGACAGTGCTACCACCTTCCCATGTTAGGTGGAACAACTGAGGCAGTGCCCCAAGAACAGAAACCACAGCATTAACGGATGGGTGGAGCAGCAGGGGGGCATGCTCACAAGCTAGCTAAACATTCAGGAGTGCATACAGAGAAAAGTTATTGGTTCATTTATTATATTAGAAGACATTTATAATGAGAATTCATCATGCCCCTGAGAAAGTCAGTAGCTATATTAAGCATGTTAAGTTTGCATCAAGAAAAGGAGGAATTAAATGCTTCTTTTTTTAAAAATACAAGGAGGATAGCATCTTACATGTGGTTTGGCTCAGCAAGAAAAGGTATGTACTGTACCAATGGCCAAGGGCAGTTTGAAAATAGAGATGATGGACATTCAATTTTCTTATAAAGGTACATATGAGAGGAAGAAACAATCAGAGTAAAAATGCACCATCCATGAGTAGAATGCTGTGTGTGCAGCTTTGGGGGAAAGCCAAGACCCACAGGGGTTACACGAAGGAGAAGAGTGATTTTGGCAGTGACCAGCTTATTTCTGAGCACAAGGGAGATTCCTCCTGGTTATGCACAGCATGACCAAGAAAATGGGACTTTTGCATGTATTTTTGACTTTGTGCATCTCCTTTGTAAATAAACACAAGTAGACCAAACAATATCCAACTTATTCATTTCCATTTCTCACCCCAAAGGTGACAACACTGCATACGTTGTTAAACTATGTGAACCTCAGCACAGTACTGTCCACATGTGCTTTACTGTTTTAATGATTAATGAATTAATATTCACAAAAGCAATTTCATTAGTTAGTATTTAGAAAATTGATTCTGTCTGGAATACAAATTATGAAGTACCAGATAAATGGAAAATATTAAAAGAACCATGCTCAAAGGCTGTTTTTATGTTAATGTATTTTAATATGCCACAAATATTTTTTAGTAAAACCTTTATTTTTCACTTCAACTTTTGAGATTTTAGCCACTGTTGAAGTAGAAGTAATTGATACCCTGTGGATGCAGAACAAAGAAAAACAGTGTTACTTTACACTTGCAATTATTAAAAAAAAAATGGATAAACAAATGAGTTCCCAATTGCCTGTGTACTGAACTCAAGGGCTGGATCAGCTCATTCCTACAGCTTCGCTACCCTTTCAGTGTTTCCAATTCAGGAAAACATCAGCCCATAACTAACTAGAACATGCAGTTAAAATCTAAAATTTGCTCATTTCTTGCTAATACAAGACTTTATTATCTTTAGAAACAAAATTAATTTCAAGAATAAGTTCCCTGCTTAGAAATAACAAACCTCTTCAGCTTAATGCACTTGCTAGGGGTAGCAGGTGAAAATACCTCTTTCTTTCAGAATCAGTGACTGCCATTTCAGGTTGCAAAAAATAGAAAGCAGTAAAATGTCAGCTGACACAATGAATATCTGTATAAAGGCAATGATACAACTTGGCTAAAGCTAGGGAGATGTATGTGATAGCTGAGGGCAGTAGAGCTGTCAGCCTGCTATGCAGATTTTATTGCATTTCTGGTAAAAAAAACAGTAATGTAGTTTATATTGTGCACTATAGATACAAGATTTTTTAATTTATTAGTACTCACCTTTCTATAAGCATTTTTACTTTGTCGCTGACATTGATCTTCAGTATTAGCAGCCACAGAATAAAGGTGTACATCAGGATGTAATGATTTTGTTAACAAGTATCTGCTTGTCTGATTGTTCTATTAAATTGGCTCAATGAAAATATTAAAACAAACTTGGTTGAAAAGTAACCTCATTTAGATTAAAAAATAATTACATTATGCAAACTAGAGGGGCTGCCAAATTTCTGTTATGTTAGTTTTAGTGAAGAAGCAACACAAAACTCCACAGGCAGCACTAGGATGCTTCTCAGGATATCTGACACACACAAGTGCATACAATTTGCATCTATGTAAACATGAGATAAACAAATTTCTTTCTTGCATCTGTCCTCTTTTGGTAGCTTTGGACTATTATGTGATCTCTGTCTACCAATATAATCTGGTTGGCACTAATTCAAAGAGTGTTTTCCTGCCAAGCAGTTTTCCCTGTGACAAAAAAGCTTCATATTTTCCCTTCTGTACTCCCACACATATTTGCATCAATCTTTGATAGCCTGTGGACTGTTGGACCCTAGAAAACACTCAGAATTTTTGCAGGAAAGAAACCATTTTAGCTGCAGGAAAACTATTTCACAACATTTTCATTGGCCTAGCAAACGTTTTAATAGTCACACTGTCCTCAGCAGCTGTTTTACTGATGTTGCTCTCACTGGCAATATATAAAGCCCAAGAGCTCATCAAAAGGAGGAAAAGGATAAAAAGAATACCCAAATGATAAATAACTTTGGTAAACTGGGGCCACCAATAAACATTATGATGAAAACAGGACACATTTTCCCTGTACACCATGCTGATCTGACAATAGGCATGAATAATGAGACAACTAGTAAATTATGTAAATCACTTACTATTTATGCCAGTATAAACTCTCCCCTTGCCTTTCATAAAACAAATGACAACATATATAAACAGGATAAAAACTCAGTGGCAATTATTACTGGGAGATTTTATTTCCTTTTTGACTCCTAATGAAAAGACAGCAGACAAAACGACAAATGGAAATTTTAAAAAAATAATTCTATCCAACAGACACTGTTTACGTATAGCCTGTAAATATTTAAGTAATTTCATCTGAATCTACAATCCTTGCATTGTGCTTTGATGCTTGTGTGCAACACATCACTTGAAAAAATACATACATTTAAAAAAGCTTTTTTCCTGAAATCTACCAAGTAGTCATGGGAGACTACTTGTTTCAAACTATGAATATTACAGATATGAGAAAATCTGTTCAAATCTAGAAATTTAAATAATGATTGCGAGTTAAATTAACATTGAAAATGGGTAAGTAATTTTTTTCTTGTACAGAGAAAAGAAACTGTACTTTTTTTACAAGGATTTCTTAGGAATTTTTTCAGTGGCTCTTTACCAAATAATTCTAGTCCATAATACAGTGTCTTTCAGTGTGTTACCTATAGCTCATTTAGTGCTCAAGGTTTCATTTGTTTCAGACCTCTTAGAATCTGTCACCCAAACCTCAGCTTGTGACCTTGCATTACAGTAACCAATCTCACATCTTTCAAGAACAAGAACATTTTCATTCTACTGCATGCCTAACGCAATATAACTCATGAATGCAATGACTGACAGCTTTAGGCAACTAGGTTAAAACACCAGCTTCTGAACCTTCCAGTAGCTTGGTGGCTTCTCAATTAAAAATGTCCCCCTCCAAATCACTGCTTCTTTTTCCTTTAAACTTGACTTTTTCCTCTCATGTCTTCTTCCCTTTCTGTAGCCCCTCCCCTTTCCACATCTCATCTCTCCTCTTCACTCTTTAAGATTTTCTTACAAAAAATAAAGAAGTTAATCATTTGAGCCATTATGCAATGAAGGCAATGAGACTCCAGTGGATGTTGGATGACAACAGGAATGGCAACTCATGAAGTGCTTGCCCAGAATACACCGCTGTGTTTCAGTGCAAGTGTATTGCATGCTTACTTCTCCAGCCCTTCTCCCCCTCTGAGCACAGACCTGCAATCATTTCTAAGCAGAAAGATGTGACTTGATACTCCAGTTATGGTTTCCACATTCTGAATGCTTGTGATAATTGAAAAACTCCTTCATGGTCAATAATACCAAATATCGCTGGACATTAAAGAAGCAAAAGCTTCCAAGTAAAGAAATATACGCTATAATAAACATCTGAAACGAAGCCAATGTTGTTATTTTGTTGCATGGACAGTGATTCTAAATACAGGCTATGTGATGATCACACTTTCTTTTTCATGAATGACAGGAAGAAGAAAAAATAAAACATCTATTACTTCCTAAGAGAGCCAATGTCCTTAGGCCCAGGCTCATCCCACTGAATTTTAAGCACTTACATGAATGAGATACATAACTGCTCCAGGCCAGTGGAAAAGGCAAGCTGCTTGAGAGGACCATTTAGACCTTACGCAACCTGAAGCCTCTGAAAGAATTCTCTTTCCAGAGACTGTACATGTAACATAGGATGAACACAGTCATAATTTAGGCATCACATATGAACGTCAATTCAACTTTCACAGGCATGCTACTCAACTTGGATTAATTAGGGTTGCAACAAAACCACGTCTGAACTCAATGCCTTGAACCTGAATCAAATGCCTACTGCAAATGCAACTGTAGTCTTGCTATTCCAGTTTTCGATACATAATTGTATGCAACTCTTGTTCATTTCAGTCCCTCATTATATTTCTAGAGCTGAAGTGTTGATATTTGTTTATAACAGGTTTGAAAAAAGTTTTGTATTTCACTTCCCTGCTGCCTCCAAAAGTTCTGTAAATAGAAGGGATTACCCATTGTCTACCTAACACTCAAGACAGTAAACAGATAACTAACTTGTAGCAAACCACATGCCTCTAAATAAAGCAAGAAATAGCACACGTCCTTCAGCTAGAATTGGTTCTGGCAGTTTTACTTGCCAGAGAAACTTACTGGACTAGTAAGTTGGTGTATTGCTTGTCATCTTACAAATACACACTAAATTTTCATCCCAAGGTGGCAAATAAATTGTTTGCACACATAATCATTAGTTTAATTTTGTATAGACAATCTAAAGCTGTAATTTCATATTTATGAGAAACTCTTGTTTATTCATTTATTGCAAGGAAAAAGAAGGTAAACAAACAAACAATGATAAAATAATTAACTTTGTAAAACAAATTTCTACTCACAATCAGGCCCTAAGCCTAACAGATTTCTTTTTATTTTCAGGGAGAAAATAACTCTCAATCTGTAAGACTTATTAATTACAAAGTCAAGCAAGTATTTCCATACTAAAAGCATATAGTTGGGAAAAACACTGGCTCCCAAGCAATTCATTACAACAGGTGTAACTATATAAAGGTGACAGTAAAATTTATTCTTCTGGAGCTCTGTACATGTCTGCACTCCAGTGGCTCTGGCAGATCCAGGTGTAGTTAGTCATGTGCTTCACAATTCCTTGTAGTAGTGCCTTCATCTGGCCTGGAAGCTGAGTAACGTGTCCTTTTGATAGCTTTGAGCAACCTTCAGTTACGAAGACACACAAATCTACTCCTCTTGGATATCTAAGATTGCACAAGACTGCAGATACCATGAGATGACTCACTCCCTCCCTGGAAGCCAAATGGAATACCTGAAGGACCTAAAGGGACACTAAATACCTGTAATTCAGCAGAGGATGCCAACTCTGTCTACCACAAAATTACTACAAATTATAAAAAATGAGCCAAATTTGTAGAGACGTTAGACTGAAATAGCTGACTGAGTCACAAGTAGCAGGCAAAAGCATAGGCCACAAATTCCCACGTCAAACAAATATGATGCCTCCTGTGTAACCTCCTACTTTCTGTTCTATTTTGCAAACTTAGTCATAGAAGAAGCCCGTGCTGTTTCTCTATCACGGTTTCACTTCTTCTGAGTCAAAAGAGAAATGAGATAAAAGATTACAAGAAATATTTAACTCATTCAACTCCTTTTTGATTTGTGTCTCTGAAGTTCATTTGCAACTTTTCCACCCGGACATCCTGAAAATAAGCTACCATAATGGGATTGTCAACTTCTAAAACACTCCACACCCCCACATAAACAGTCCTTGAGAATATATACACTGATAGGGTAAACACTCACTTTCCTGAATGGCTCAGTGCCAAAGTCTTCAAAGAAGGCAGGAGTTAATTTTGAACAGGTAGATGTATCAGTTACTAATTTTTTTATATACACAGCAAATGATCAACTAGAAATAGTATCTGCAAGAAGAATGAATCTTGCTAGTGCAGAATTTGTCTGTTAGAAATACAGGTCTGGCATCTGTGCTTGTGCAACTGTGGTCCTCTGGTTCAAGCATGACAGCTTTTTCCAGGTATGAAGGGGAATCAAAATATAACTTAGTTACAGTGATATTACATTTGCTACCTATTTTATGACCTAAAACAGATAAAAGGTATAAGTATTCAAACATATGCATATCTAGAGAACACAGGAATGTTTATTTATCTCTTGTGTACAGAAGTAATCTTTGCAAACTCACAAAGCAGAGCCAAAAGAAACAGTAGGATGATTCAGTCATTCTCATTATTCTACATCAAATTAATTAAGAAAATTAATAGTAGAAATACGTCTGTCTGACATAAGTCATTTTAGAGAACCATTAAAACTTGATGTAAAAAATATTGGACAGATAACAGAAGAGCTGTACAATACATGCTTCTATACAGAAGGGCAAAATTCTACTCTACGCCAACTATTGCCCGACTAAATCAATTTTACATATTACTAGTTTTTTCACAATAATTACAGAAGAGGTGTTGAATAAACTTTCAGTTCGAAGAAGGCGGTATTGATTTAATTCTGGAGCAAAGTAAGACCAATACTATTTCAACTGTGTGCATCGTCATGAAGAAATCTAGTAAGGAAAAACAAAAAGAAGCCCATCCTAAAGACTGACCTTTAGAAACTGGAAAAGCACATTTCAGCCATTTCTGAGTATGTTAGCTGAGGGAATTTTCTCAGAATAAATGTGTTGGAAGGGTATGTCTGTGTCCACGAATATAAGCATGTAAGAAACACTCCACAGGCAAAGCTGCAGTACAGACTTTGCAAAAGATTCTGGCTTGCAGCAGGTACAGCACTGAGTTGACTTCTCATTGTGGCTGACAAGAGATAGAGGGAAAGAGGAGAGGAACTTCAGTAAGATTCAGGCCATTGTAACAAAGGAAATCAGAAGCTCCACAATGTATTCCAGCAGGAAAGCTTGGAAGACTTAGCAATCCATTTGTTGTGAATGTAGGTTGATTTGGTTGACAACCTGAAAATACTGGTGCCTGATATGGTGCTGTCTCACACTTCAGCCACCGAACAACCACTCCTGCATAACACTACATGCAATTTAGAAAGGTAAGGGGAGCTTTCACTTGTTCTCTGGAGAGAAGAAAGGCTTAAAGCCATTTGCTCCACCTGAAAAGAAACTGTTATGAGTATGCACACATCAGAGTACAGGGCTCTGGAAGACCCTCCAAGCATAAGTCATACAGCCCCCTGATGGATGCTTCTGCCTCCTTGCACTGGGTTCCCAAGCTGTCTGCAGTGCACTGAGCAGGCTGGCAGATAAATGCAAATATGGAACTTTACAATAAAACATGCAGATGCATGGGTTGCATCAGAGCACATAGGGAAAAGAATAGAAATTGGCAGGAATTAATCTAAATTGAATCTTTGTTTTCAAACACACATGGAAAACCAAGTCCAGCTTGAATGCCAGTAGACAATATTAGAAGCTAGGATGCAATTTTGCCTCTCCAGGAAAAGAGGTTAACATCAGAAGGCTTGCTGTACTGATGCCAGATGGGCTTTTGCAAGCATCTGCAGATCAAACTGAAAGCTTCAGGCATACCAGAGACAAATACATGGCTGTGTTCATCACTCACTCATGAACAGTACCAGGGAAAACCAAACCAACCAAATAAACAGATGGAAACAAACCTGGAGGCAGGATTCCTATGTTCTGGCATTAACTAAGAAGTGTATTGCTGTAATTTCTTTACAGTCAGCTACGCCAAGAGGGAAATAAGGCAAAATTAATACAGCTAAGCAGGGCTTAAAACAATTTGGATAGAAATGTGATCAGAAAAAAATCTGGTTTTCAGCAAAAACATACATTTGTTTACCTGGGCACAATTTATAGACATTATCAGAACAGTGTTTGTAAAATTAAAAATGAACATTTTTCTGCTCAAATTAGCCATGCTAAATGGGTGTTAGTTTTGATCTTTCTCCCTGATTTCTCTTTGATACTTTTGCTCTTTCTCCCTACTTTCTTCTTCAAAACTCAGAAGTTAACATAGTACCTCTTAATCCAGAAAAATATGTGAGAAAACATGTCATTTGTATTGAAACGAAAAAAAAAAAGGCAACAACAGAATTAACTATTTTTATCAACAGTTCAGTGTGAGAACCAAGAAATATCCAAACCCTGGAAATGCCAGGACAGTACTTCAGAGACCAACTTTGCTTTTTTCCATGGTCTATGTATAAGGCAGTTATTTCAGGCCCAGGCAATATCCCTACACATCATCTCCAAGTGAGGAGATTGGGAAGTCTCGGCAGCAGGTGCTCTGCTGCAGATAGGTGCTTCTTGCTGTTTCATGCCAGCTCCAGAAATGCCACTTCAGAGGTTTTTTTCCACAAAATCATAGTATATCTCAAGCAGGAGTCCTGCACACTCCTGCAACTCCTTCTCCCTTGCCCATGGATTTAATTATAGCAGGCTAAACTGTTGCCCAGATAACTTAGATGCAGGAGGAAAAAAAAAATCCGATTTTCACATTAACATAAACTAATTTCAGAGTGCAAATGTATGCTGTTTGTTTCCTTTGTTTAATATCATATGCTAAACACCAACTTTATCTATAATAACCATCAACTAGCAACACTGAAAAGCTATGAAGGATGTACAGTTATGCTGAGTGCTATCATCTGGTTGAAACTTTAATTTGTGTGGAGGCTGGCATGAATCCTCAGTGCACTTTATGTAAAACTGTTGTTGAACAAATACACAGGGCACAGTGGAAGGGGGTGAAATGAGACTCTGTGGCCTGGGTTAGCTATTTATGTTTGGTACTATGATGATGCTACCAAGTTGTAGAACTCCCCTGGTTAAGTAAAAAAGTAAAAACAAAAAGAGTTCATGTGACAAGGGTCACTGTGAACCTGTTTTGATTGAACAGGGATGGGGAATGGACACTGCCCCATTCCAATACCTCTGTATACACTTGAATGTCTCTGTCTGTCTGGCTCGGGACTTTATTGTCCATTAGGCTCCACAACCAAATGCGTAGATCCTCCTTCAACGTAAACAAAATCCTAGCTGGTCCAGTTAAGAAGAGGAAAACAGATGGGGATATGAGAGAAAATAGTTAGGGATATCAACTATTTCCTGATTGTTCCCCAGCAGCTCTTAAATTCTTTAACTTTTCCTCTCCTGCTCTTAATGTCTTCACCTTGCTTTCCTGCTTTTCTGACCAACAACCTGTCACATAAGTGGAAAGGATTAGTGAGGCTGTGGAGTTGATCTGACTTATATTGAGCTTGGAAGCATGGAAATGATTGAACTGCAAACAAGAATGTCAGACTCTATCACTGTTTACTGCTACGCTTGTCTACCTTCTTCTGACTTACCTTTGCTGGATTTTGAAACGCCCACCAGAAGCTGAACATTCATAACAATTTTCTTTTGCTCAAGAAGAATAATTGATGCTTGGACATTTCAAGCAAAAGTTTTTCTTTTTATGATTTTTTTTTTAATGTAAAACATTGATAAGGGGCAATTCCTCTCTATAGATGTATTTTTAATATTGAAATTGCCTACAGAGTTCTTGCTTACTATTTTTTGCTAATTAATAATAAAATTATTTAGCAATGCACCACAGGAAAAAAGCATCAAAAATCTGAATTTTGAAAACTCCAGCATCATTAAAATGATAAAGAGAGAATTAAAAGAATATTTCAGAAATGCATTTATTGCAGCACTCGTGTGGGGAAAGTCACACACCACCTTGATGTAGTACAGAAGTCTGGCTTATAAAGAACAAAAGCAGCCTGGATAAATGTTCATGTCTTGGTGTGTCCATGCAACATATGGTATTCTTTGGGTTTTATTGTCAAATGTAGATATGGGAAGGGTAACATCAATTTATGACAACTACATTATTCAGATACAGCAAATTTAAGTTTCTAAAGCCTTCAGGGCTCTACAGAATGTCAAACATAGAATCATAGAACCACCAGGTTGGAACAGACCCACGGGATCATGGAGTCCAACCATTCCCACCAGTCTCTAAACCATGCCTCTCAGTACCTCATCCACCCGCACCTTAAACACCTCCAGGGAAGGCGAGTCAACCACCTCCCTGGGCAGCCCGTTCCATTGCCTAATGACCCTTTCAGTGAAGAATTTTTTCCTTATGTCGAGCCTGAACCTCATACTAAACATAGTTATATTCTAAACATATATAACATATATAACTAAACATAGTTATATTATTGTGTTTAGTGGCCCTTAAATGTGTACCCTAATTATGTAAATACCTACAGTTTATATAAAACTCCTCAAAGACTACTGGCAGCAAAGGGGACACACCTTTTGCATACCCAAACATACACCAGACACAGGGGTCCCCAGTCTTTTAGCTATTTTTAACCCAGTACTAGCAAAAGGGCTGGAGGAAGAGATGAAGTGCTTGAGCTACCATGAGCAGAGGAACGACTTTCCACAGATGCCTTTCACCCACTTACCAAGATCAAATAGGACATAAATGTAACTTCTTGCACTACCCAGGAGACTCAAATGTATTTGAAAAAATATCTGGTTCAACCCCGAAATAAATTAGCTGCTATACATTCAGCTACATGGGAATGTGCTGAGAATGACTAGCCAGCTGAGGATTATTCATGGCTGTGAAACCTGCTCTCAGCATTCACAGCTGATAAGCATACAGTGCATGGCCTTTTGGCTGTCTATATTTGTACCACTTTGCTTAGAGGGCTTTGCATTTGCTTAGCATTGGTCAGGTCATTACAGCAGGCATCAGTGCTTCCCTATAAAACAGAACGATCGCCTGAAGCACTTTTAATCAGTTTGTAACTGGAAATGTTCCATACAGGTCAGTGGCTATCAGCTGTCAGAGTGTGCATAATGTAATTAGCATGGTCAACAATTGCTATTTTTTACTTAAATAAGAGACTGTTTACTAAAGCCCACAGCTTTATCTGAAAAGATACTGAACTATTTCTTGTAGTAGCGGCATAGTCCATGGAGGCTTCATTCTCTGAACCATGAAATGTAGACTGTTTAAAGAAATCTGTTATGCATAAATACTACTGGAGGGTGAGAAGAAGAGGGCTGTTTGGCTTTCTTCAAGTCAATACTCTGCTGCCCTTCCACTGCTGAATTTAGGAGCTGCCTTTATCTTATTAATCAATATAGAGCATGTATTTCTACTGTTAGCACATACCTTGTAAAGCCCTCCACAGATTGTTCCCTATGCACACACTGAATTCACAATAGCATTTTGTCTTCTTAGTCTTTTGGATTCAGTTGTCTTCCTTCAGCAGAATATTGGCATAGTAGTTTCTGGGCTCCTAGGTGCCTACCCCACTAAAATGTTGATGCACTAAAATGATACCGTCTTTCCTTCAAAATCCCTCCAAGCTTCAGCAGTTCCTGAAACTCCTCCTCAGCAGGACCCCTGGCTGGTTTCTGCAATGCTATCTTCTGTTTCTAGGTAGTTTGGTAATTAAATAGACCTCTTGAGATCCAGGTCATGCAAGTATTTTGAGGCAAACAAGACTTCTCTAGGCTACAGATAGTGGCTGTTGCCCTCTCATTGTATTTTACATATTTATAGCCTAGCTTCCATCACAAGGTAAAATTGGCACTGAAGCAGATAATTTTTTAAAGCATCAATTCATAATGCTAAACAGAGCAAGTGACTTTTCCTTTGAATTTGCATGATAACATCCGTCCCCACAGTCCATGTGTTCCTTGTTTTAAATGGCAATAGGTGGGGAAAAAAAAACAAGGAGGCAAAACAGCAGCAAGCTTTAATAGTGCACTGAAATCCTATTTAGTGCTACAAAAAGTCTCCTTTATTATTATTATTAAGTAGCAGTGTTACAGCAGCACCTGAATTTGTTGATTTAGATCAGGCTATACTGAGTAGCTACTATAGAGAAAAGACATGAATTCAGTCTTCATTTTGTACAGTTTATGCTCTAAAAGTCATACTGAGATGCAAAAGGATGTTTGGGAAGAAATACAAATAAAACCGATTCTTTTGATACACTTTGCATGAGCTCTTTGCATATTAAAATAATAGTCAATTATCTGTATGCCATCATCCTCTCAGTGGACTGGAAAGCACTAAAACTAAAAATCTATCACTGGCATTCCAGCAGAAAAGTGTCATGAGCAGCCAGAAACCTTACTGATGATGCAGAACTGCATAAAAAAAAAGGTTTGGGCATTTTTGTTTGAGTAGCAGATGAGTGAGAAAGATGAGTATAGCTCCCTTTGTGGAGGGGTAGAGAGCAATATGATAAAATACAAACTCAAACCAGCCAGGAAAGATATTGCTGCTTCCAGAAGATGAAAAGTACAAAGCGAATGTGATGAAAGAGGAAGAAGGAACACTGCGTGGATTCCTAATGTGAGAGTTCAGATCCAAACTTACTGGCAGAAAAAAAAAAAATCTCCTGAGCATCTTAAGAAGGAGGAAAAAACAGAAAATGGTGAGGAAAACCAGAAAAAGAAAGGACACTGAAGTAAGTTTGGACCACACAAGGATACGTGTTGGAAATAATACTCTAAAGATGTATTAGCATTTACAAGTAGAAAGAGAAGAAATAAAGTTATTTGCAACCTTAAAAAAATGTAATATGAATCGGGCAGCAAGCTAGGGTCTAAGTATTTATCATAGAACCACAGAATCATTAAGATTGGGAAAGACCTCTAAGATCATGAGTTCCAAACATCAACACAATACTAACATGCCTACTAAACCATGTCCTGAAGCACCACATCTACATATTTTTTTAACATTTACATGTCCAGGGTTGGTGACTCCACCACTATCAAAATCATGTTGAGTCTTGATCAAGAAAACCAAAGCCTTTGGATCTAAATGACACTAAGGATGACATTAAAATACACTGACAATAGCTAGTGCTGTTTCAGATCTAGACAAGAGAACTCAGAGAGGGTTTAACTATCATACATGCACAAAGGGAATTCTGTGGTAATAATTATGGACAGAAAGAAATTCAAGTATGGTAGTTTGTATTAATAATAGTGCAGAATATAGCTTTCTAGTCAATAGCATTTAGGACGATTAGAACTGCAGGGAGAGGGATGTTTGGTTTTTATTTGTTTTGGTATTTTTTTTTAACTGGTGTGCCTCTGACCTAATTATTAACTGTTCAGTGGAGGGCTCTGTTGGAGAAAAATGCCAGTATGTTTCAGAAGACCAGCTGCTGGAATTACAGACCATTGTTCATCTTTCATTCATCCTACTTCTTTACAGCCTCCATCTATTTCCTCCCCATGATCTTTGCATGCTCTTTCTGTTGTCCTCTTCCTCCAACTCTTGGCAGAAAGGTGGACATTTTGAAGGCCAAGCATGAAAGCAAGCAAGAGAAGACCTTTTAAGTCCCTCATTCTCCCTATACTAAGCCCAGCATACAGTTTTATGGCTTTAAACATGACTTGTCTACTTGCAGCTTGGAGTACATTCTCGTGTTTCTGGAAGGAAGAGGAGAAGGAGGGAGACACTTGGACTGGCATCTTGCAGCTGTTCTTATCTGGTTTTAGACGAGGATACTACTGCAACAAACTCTGAAAGTGCTGGCTGTTCGCTGGCTCTAATGCCTGAGAGGGGTGGAAAAGGGAAACAGCACTTCTACCCAAATAAGTTTACAGATATTTTTTATTGGCTTAAATGTAATTGTAAACTTTTAAAAAAGTCTAAAAACCAAACAATTTCACTCCCTCTTCACAGACATAATAAGCATACTCCCAGACATCCTTATTAATAATCAAGACCAAAATGCTAAGCTTCACAGACAAGGTCTATTATATAAATTACCCTAAATATTTCAATGTGGCTTAATTTGTATTGAAAAGATTCCATTAGTATGTACATTCTTCAAATAAAAAGAAATCTGTCTACAAATGCAGGGTGTATTTCTGTCTATAATTACTGTAATTGTAATAGCTGCAAAATTAAAATCTGTAGGAACACTCCAGAAAACATGGAGTAACAAATAACAGTTACTATTCTTATTGATATAATGTGCTAACTGGCTGAAGAACTCCCTTCTAGAGACTTTTAAATGTGTTTACTTTTAGAAAGAGAAGGAAAAAAGAGACAGCTAGTATCCTTTTCACTGCAGGTCATCTGTTTAAACCCAACACAAGTTACAAGAGTCAGATAGTGCCATATAAAGTGTGGTTCATAGTTTATATGAAATATTTTTTATTCCTTAATGAAGTCTTAGAGGACACCACAAACATGGTTATGGCATCAGTGCTAAGAACTGATTAGGAATTTCTTTAGAGCTTGGTTAAATAGATTGACATAATCAAAAACATTTCAGTAATTTCCTAACATTTTGCCTGAGCAGAGGTCACATGGAAGCTGAAGACACCTCTAAGTGAGCTGCTGAATGAGACCTAAATTACACCCTTGTGAGGAAGCACAGCTGGAAGGCCAAAGTCATAGAGAACAAATTACCACTTCACCCTCAGACATGGCTTCCTCCAGACAAACAGAATTATGTCAGCAGGAGCTGGGGAGAGTTTTGCATTGGTGACAAGATAGGTGCGATTTTCTGTCCAACTTAGGAAGAGTGATAATACAGCAACCCCCTCCAATAGTCCTGCTGGCACTCCAGGAGACCTTGGTTCCTGAAATGAGCTCCTGAGTAGCTCTTACACTGTCCCTACACCTCCTGTGTAATTATACTACTTTTCAGGATGCTAACATCATCGTCTTTAATCAAATTAAATCTTGAAAATCCACAGACAAAATGCTGAATGATAATTTTATTCCAGATTTGAAGGGTTGCTTGCTGGAATTGGAGTAATGTAGGAGGATAGAAGCTCTCTCAGCAGAGTGGGATAACCTCTACTAATAAGACTTTGGAAAATACACACCATTCACCCAAGTATCTAAGAGCTAAGGAAAAAATTCTCAGGCATAAACGATTGAATTGTACCTTGAGATGGGAGCCACACTCTCTGACTACTGTATTCAATCTGGGTCTTTGTTATGATGTACATACTCAAATGATACGGTGATCAATAGACTAATGGAGGTCTTTTTAAATAAACTGGTTTTGACCGAAAGGTATTTTCAGCTAAGAGCACTCTATCATATTAGCAGCTGCCAAAGAATAAACCAAGGTATTTCCTCTGTCAAGCCTCTTGCTTCAGCCCAGCACTCAGATGAGAGGCAGCCAATTCCAGGACAGCACAGTCTACCAGCAGATGGGTGATGCAGAGCCCTTCTCACACTGATGAGGCTAATTTGGCACAAGTGGGTCATACCCTTCCGTGCTGCAGGGGTTGGCTTCCAGCAGGAGGTTCTTGCTATTCCTAGGAATCAGGTCCCTTCAGCTACATCCCGTCCTGGCACAGGACTGACTGCAGGTACCTGTCCTGTGCATCAACACGAGAATGCAGCCCTCAGGGATGGCAGTTTGGTTCCGCTCCCTTCACAAGCAAAGAAAACTTTATTTTAAAACTATATGGATAGATACATCTAGATTGCAAAACATGATGACTTTTTATGCTACTGATGAATAGCCCATAGGTCAGACCACAGCTTTGATATCTAAGATTACAATATTTCTATTGTATTTTAGAACCAGTGTACAGAACTACCCTGAGGAGTTTTACATTATTTTCTGCACATTATTTTACTAGGTTTATGTTCTAATAGAAAACAAAAATAATTCTTTTTGTGGCATACTCCAGCCCATACGAGGTGATCAAGCACATTGTGTAAACAAGAATTCAGAGGAGAAAAGAAGTCTAGCTGTTTGATACAGTAATTAATTTGCCATAACTTATAGAAAAAAAAACATTTGGCAGGTGGTGATGGACTTAGTGCTGCTGCTAGCAAATTTTAGCTTACTTTCAGCAATAGCACGCTCACTGCATAGTAACCTTGAGTTCACTTTGCCAAAATCAGCAGAGAAACAGCCTGTCAACTGCAATAGATGTAGCTGGCTATAGGTAGCTGGCCTAGAGTACTTGCTTTCAAAGTGGTGAGTTGGAAAGCATTGTCTTCCATTTGGGGTGCAGGACAGGGCACCACCATTCATATTTGGCTTTGCCTCTGTTCTGTGGGTTGTCCTCTATTCTTTACACAGGGCATATAAAATGCTAAACAGTAAACATCTAATTTTATCTGAGCATTTATGTTTAATGAGGCTTGCATTGTTCCTTCCTGTACATCAAAATGTATCATTTGGAAAAAAAACCCCAAAAACCACAAACCCAAACAAATCTCAAACAAAAAAAATAAACAGGAAATAGTGAGTGAAGAGGGGAAGGACTACAGAGTAAAAATTAAGAGAAAAATTACACAAATACGGCTTGACCACATAAAACAAACACCCAGCTGAGAACTTTTAGGTTCCCTACAAATAGTGTTGCTCCCTTGTCGTTATTTTATAAATCACTATTCTGCTGGCAACCAGTATGTAACCCATTAAGCTCCTAGAGATGTTATATCTACATCTGAAAAGAATAGCTTTATTTTTAGCCACAAGCATGCTCTGGTTAAAGAAAAGCAAAGTAAAGCCATGGCAATTAAATCTAATAGGTATGCACAGCACTCCTGTCAAGCTGCCTCTCTCTATAGGGGAATGGAAAATGCAGGGTGACTGAAAGCTCTGTAGCTGAAGGGAACCGCACAATTGAGATGCTTCTCTGATCTGATATTTTTAAGCTGGTTTTTAGGGGAAAGAAGCTATGTATTTTAGATTTTCTTCTAGTAACAGGGTAAACATTTTTCTGATATTTGTTCCTATACCTTATTCCTTCCAAGAATTAGAAATACAGTGAGTTTCAGTTTCTTAGAGCATGTTCTGCCATAGAAGAGAGGTATGAGAGGAAGATGTAATCATTCACTATTCAGTCTTTGTTTTTCTTCCAGGGTTTTAAACTTTAGTCTTAAGATTGTCAGAAAAAAAAAATCAAACATCCCAAAAAACGATGCAGACAATCACTCTGCAAAACAAAATATAAAACCAAAAGAAATGCCTTATACAACAAAATACTGGTTTCTTTTTCAGATACTGCAAATATTTCTCATTAGTAGACCTTTCTTTGGCCCAAATTTGAGAGTGGTTGGTAAAGTCAGTTGTAAGATATGAGACTCAGGATAAATAGGTGTTAATTATGTTTTGAAGAGTCTCTTAGCACTTTTTGCCCTGCTACAACTCCAAAAATTGTTGGTTCTGGAAACTTCAAATAAACCTCATCTGAAGTGAAATGTAGCTGAAAGGGGCCATTAGAAGAAGCAAGAAGGCATTCTGGGATACTATTTGTTGGTAATTAGGGAAAAAAAGAAAATATTTTGAACTCTGAGAGATTTTTAAAGGATGCAAAATGACTAAGTAAGATTTAGAGTCCTAATCCTTACAGTTAACTGAAGGCATATCTGGCTTTGGAGAAAACAAAGTAGTAACGTAGTTGTTAAAACGGTGAGACTGAACTCTCTTCCACCAAGCTGATAAGACATACATTTTTCAATGCAACTGGCAAGTTAGTTTTACAGCCACCAGTACCTTAAGATGACATTTCAGGAAGACGTTAGTGTCTAAATCAAATAATCAGGCTTGCAGTGGAAAAACACAATCTCACTGAAATGGAAGAGATTTAGCAGGTCAAGGCATGAACCCTGTGTTACATGGCGCATGCCACATCTGGCCCTATGCGTCTCATGTCTCAAGATATGGGCCAAAGAGCTCCTCAAGGTGCTGCTACAAAGGTCAAGGGATAATCACAATGCTTATCAGCCAGGCCCCTGAACAAGACACTGGGGACCTGCAGTCAAGGCATATCATGGAGTCTTTTCTCTGAGGATGAGATAGTGCAGTGCTTCTTCTCCCAAGCTGTGATAAGAGTCAGCTCTACAAGGAAAAAATGGCTCATGACTGGCAGATCTAGCTGAGCTTGGGGTATCTGTGCAGGTTTTCCCTTTTTGAGAAACTACAATAAGCAGCAGAAGGCTTGGCAATGTATGCTTCTAGGGATGCTGGAACTGGGTATTTTATACAGAGGAGAATGAAAGGATTTCAAGCAGCAGCTAACACAAATACTTTATCTCAAGATTCATATATTAAACAGTTATCTATCAAAACAAAGGGCTAGAACTAGCCTAGGCTCTTGTGTCGGTCTTTTTGAGTCCCAGTACAGTATTTTCTGTGTACACCACCCTGTTCTTACACCACCCAGAGTGAGCTTTGTGGAGAGAAGCACCATTTCACATGAAACTGCCTTGGTCAAATTGTTCGCTTCAAGATAACCTTCACAAAGATTTAATTTTTCTTTTCTTCAGAAGGCATACACTCCTACCCAGTGAAACGCCGAACCTGAAGTATCACTTGATCTATAACAAAGGGCATAGTACTGCAGTGACAGATAGTGATGCTGTGTTAATAAACATCGAGGACCCCAGACTTATTTGTTACAGCTTCATATATCTCAAGGATTGCAAGAAGGGAAAGCAGAAATCAATACATGCAGATGGTGGGAACACTGAGAAACTGCCAAGCGGGAATTACAAAGCTCTACAGAGGCTGAGGGGAGGCAGAGAAAATGGAAAAACATGAAGTAGTATAGAGAACTCATGTACCCATGAAATACCTCTTCAAATGTTTTGTCCCAGTGTCTTACGGAGAAAAAATATAGAAAAGAACTTCCTAGAGGAAAAAGTTTTCATTAAGCTATAATCATAGCTCACAACATATTTCAATAACTATAAGCAATACAAAAATATTTCACTCACAGCTCATTAAAAGGGGGAAATTGAGTGTTAAGTACATCTAAACCACAAAGACTCAAAAGCACAGAGAAGCAGAGAAACAGCTGAGTCTGTCCAAAAGCTATTCATGTGGAACAATAACACAAACCCCAACAACAAATTGAAACCCAGTTCAGTAACTCTGAGATATCCTTTTTCATCAGAACAAAATGTTTTCATTTTCAACAGGGATACAGAAAAAACAGAACTACTTAAATTCCCTTTCTAATTTTTTATACTAACACTATCCTTTGGGATCCATGGACTGCTCATAATAGCTGTAACTTACACCAACTTTACTAAGGACAGAAGATGGAAGTCAACCTTCCGCAACGTTTTACTGAGAACCATTCCATTATGTTACAGAAGCTCAGTATGTCACATAAAGCCAGAGGTTATGTGATGTAAGACTTGCATGTACCTATAAAGCAGCATAAGGAGAACAAACCTGACCTTAAATCATTAATTTAATGAAAAACACAATTGCACTTTGTAGTCTGAAGCCAATGTCTAAGGGAAAGTACACTTACACTTAAGTACAGTAATACAGAAAAATGGTCTCCATGCAACATAGCTAGATAATCTATCTGAATAAGAAGCTATTTTTAGTTTTCCAGATTACTTCTTCAGATGAAAGCATCAGTTTTCCTATACTCAAAAATTATTTCTCATCAAATATTCACAAGTATAATGTCTATCATCTATTTATGTTTTGCATAATTTGATATTTTACCTGATACATTTCTCAAATGCTAAGTTTTAATAAAATACATATAATTCACAGTAGAATGTTTTATTCCAGTAATTTCTATTTATTAAAATGAATAAATACAAGGATTTCCTTGACAACAACTGTTATGTAGTATGTTGTTATGTAGTATGCATAGAAGCCAGAAATTGTGTCTCTGATATTAAACGTAATTTTTAGACACAGTGGAGTAATTCCTTTGTAAACCAGTTCTTCACAACAGTACTATACAACAGCATAATCAAGTTGTCTTTTTCCAACTGATCCTTTAAGGACTTCTCTTTGCCCATTTAAAAATTCTTTTGCTGTGGTAAACGCATGGCACTTACGCATAACACTCATCATGAGAGAATTCATCAGTTACTATTAATTATTGTCACTGATATGTATTCAGATGTCACTACAGGATTAATCTAAAACAGGACCCCACACCAGAAGTCTCTCAGCCAGTCCCTAAAAGTACTTAATACACCAAGAAAATTTAAAGGAAAAAAAAAGAAGCTGAGAAGGAAGCATGACAGCAACAAAACCCATTTTAGTGTCACAGTGTGTGCTGTGTTTTCCATAGAGAGATATGCAAGGCAGGATGACAAAAGTGGTGAAAAGGCAAAAAATGGCAGAGAAGAGGGAGCCCAACAGGAGAGGGAATGGTAGAGAATAATGCATAGAAAAGAATAACGTTAAAAGCAATTGTTTTAGGCAGACAGATGATTACAGGCGACTGAACTCCTGTGATTCCAGTTGTAACTCAGTAACTCAAAGCATAAATCCAAAGCAGTGACTATTTCTCAAGGGGCAAGCCAGAAACCAGAACTCCTAAAGATGCTGGATCCTAATTCTGGGATTTTGCAAAGTCAGAGAGAGCAGACTGCTCTCTCATGCTAATTAAAACCCACCTAAAACCAAACAAAAATCTCATATACTCCTATATACCCATAAAAGCTTCCTTCAGCTTCCTGTATCTTTATTTTTCTTTCCTTGTATGCTGTCCCTCAATCGTGCCAATGCAAATGATATTGAGCTTCTCTGAGGTATGTTAGTTGAGGGAATAATTGACACAGCTGTACAAAGCACTGCACTGCCATGACCATAAGCCTTACACAGCTGTACAGAAGATAAGAGTAGTATGTGGGAACACAGGATGGAGGAGAGTAAAGCCATGTTTGCCAGAGGAGCACATTGTGATGGCTGGCTTCCTCAGTTCCTATAGCAGAGTCCACTTCTCTCTGAAATAGTTTACCAATGTGTTGTCCTTAATTTTTAAATCTTTTGTGAACTCTTATATTGCTTCACTAACCCTAAATTCAAAGGGATGGTATTTGCTAAGCAATCAGGCTTTGGTTTCTATCAAATGGTTTACTAAGATAAATTATTTCTTTTCAACGGTTTAGATATCAAACACATAATGGAAGATTTTTCTTTCAACTTTATGTTGTTTCATGTGATTTTGTAATAAAAATTCCTGCCAATGAAAATATCATTGATGCACCGAAACACAACACGTGTAAGAGAAATGTAATAAAACATCCATGATAGGATAAAGAAAAAATAATAATCAAAATGAACAGAAATATAAGTCTGTTCATGAACCATTTTCTTATTTACTCTGTCCAGAAGAATACAATAAAGCCTAAGGGCTTGGAGGTTGTTTGTTCTTTGTTGTTTGGTGTTTTTTTTTTCATTTTACAAAGCAGTATTTAGAAGAATATGTAAGAGAGAGATTAAATATGTAACATACATACATTATCTCACGTGAAAATTACTGCCTCCTGGGCCTTATTTTTAGGTGTCAATCTAGAATGAAAGATGAGTCTGATAAAGAATACTCAGCTTTGCAACACAGAAGAGTTTGACTGTCACCTGAAAAAGCAGGAGCCAGAAAATTCTGATTAACCATTCTGTGCATGTATAGAGAATCTGTTTTCATGAGTAATGGGGCATTAAGGCAAAACCTTTCAGTGCCCTAACACCCCTGAATATGTAGTAGGGTAACTACTAGATGGGTACTGGGCTGGCTGCCTGAGAACCTGGAAAAAAAAAAGTGAAACATCTTTGTGGATCTTTCCCTGCAGGTATTCTGCAGAATTCAAAGCAAGAATGTGCATCCTTATGATACATAAACCCAAAATTTCAGTTAGTAGCCATAAATTCTTTTTTGATTGCTAATATCATTCCATTATGCTAATACCTGGTCCTTATTTCAGTTGTTACTCTTTGGTTTAGTTATCTTTCTTTAAAATTCAAACAGTTCATTTTAGCTGCATTTCAGTTGGGGTCAGCCTGAACACTGCTATAGCAATTGCTTGGCACAGTTTTTGACCAAACGTGTTTGGACTGAGACAACTTGGTCATTTAATTTAATTAAATTTCTCTACTCTTCTCCCTCTTCCATCATGTATAATTTAAACAATGTGTAGAGTCTTAGATTAATGCAGCAGTGAGAAAGCAAACCTTTCCACTGGCAATTCCTTTAAGCAAATCTTAGTGTTAATAAAGCAAGCCAGGGACTGAATGAGAGCAATCTTATATTTAATTGTTTTTAAAACATTATGCATTGAAGGAATACTAAGAATTTTTAATGTCAGTCAGTATGTTAGTGGTGTTACTTTATACTATACACTCTTTGGCTGGCACAGCCTCCAACTATATTGCTGATAAAGCAAAACAGCTGAAATCATCATGCTGCTAACGCACTTAGGATGTTGGAATAAGCAAGCCAATTGCTATTATTAGCATTTGCCTTTTGATGCAAAATAATAACTCAGAATACAATTCAGTGCTATAGGAGGAAAAAAAAAAAAAGAAAAAAAAAAGAAGCAATTTCATCTGTGGTGCAGTTCCAGTGAATACACACATGGAAGACTTTGGACTAATTTATCAACTAAATCTGTTGCATTGCTTTCGTGGTTTAACCCCCTCTGGCAACTAAATACCACACAGCTGCTTGTTTACTCCTTCCCCTCTTCATCCTGATGGGATGGGGCAGGAGTTTTAAAAAAAAAGGTATAACTAGTGGGTTAAGATAAAGATGGTTTAATAAGATACATATGAAGAGGAGAGGGAAAAAGTAATAAAAAGAATATACTAAAAAAGCAATGGATGGACAATGCAATTGCTCATCACCTAGGGGACACACCCCAGTCCATCCCTGAGCGGTGATTCCCTGCCAGACAAATCCTCAGTTTATATACTGAGCATGACATCATGTGGTATGGAATATCCCTTTGGCCAGTACTGGCTACACTCCCTCCAAGCTTCTTGTGTGCTTTGCTTCTGGCACCACATGGAGAGCTGATAAGTCCTTGACTCAATATAAACACAATTTAGCAACAACTGAAAATGTCACTGTGTTATCAACATTATTCTCAAACTAAATCCAAAAGACAGCACTCTACCAGCTACTAGGAAGAAATTTAACTCTATCCCAGCCAAAACCAGGAGAATTACGTTATTTTGTTATATCCTTAATCTATCCTTCTTAACTAATAAAGAAGAAAAGGATAAATCTAATTTCCACACTTACTTGTGTTAGGAAAATAGAGAATGAATGTTACAACCAACAGAAACACATTTAATGAATACCACGGAACATTTCTTAAGATGTAGAATCATTACTATCCTACAGATTAAACAACTAAAAAGACGGGGTTTTCTTTAAAAAAAAAAAAAAGTAAAATTAACCACGCACGATGCTATGTATTCACTGCATTAAATAGTATCAAATGTAGTGAGGACATTCTAGTTTCAAAGGGGATAGAGTGTCCAAACCACAAAAGAAAAATCTGATCAACCACGATTCATGATCCAACAGTTCCAAAAAATTTTGTAGTAAAATATGAAACACTTGCATTCAATGCAGATTCAGAGGAACTTCTATCTACCACTATGAGCAGAATAATAATTAAACCTTTTCTATCAGAAGTTTTCTACAGTTCATGCTATTGATTAGCTGCTGGCAAGAATTAATTCACATCTTGCATTTTTAAGAGCAATCTTAGTCTACTGCCCTCTGGACAGTCTGGGTCTCCTAAATTGCATCTACTGACTCAGAATTTTGGCAACTCTTTCAATGATTGAAACTTTCTGGATCATTAGCAGCTGAATAAAAAGAGAGCACTACTTCAGTGCTCATTATCAGAACCTGGTTTTAAGTAAACATAAAAACAAATAAAAGAAACAAGTCACCTCTTTAAAGGGTGCAACAGTCAGGACACTTCAAAGAGGAAAGCAATCAAGAGTTAGTGTGTGTGTGTGTGATTATATCACATAAGGATTATATTATATTGCACAAGCTTGATAAAATTACATAAGAAAACTGTATGGAAGGCTCTACACTAGTATCTTCATTCTGCTGCAATAAGCATTATCACAATCCACTAGAACCCGAAATATAAAAGGGCTGATCAGCAACGGGTAGGGATATCAGAATCAGGTACTACTCTCCCTCTTTCCAAAGTGAAATCTCTTACTGTATTTCACTAAAATACAGATTTGACTTATAAAACTTAGAATAAAAATTAAGAACTTATCAGAAAAAAATGGGTTTTTTTGAAAAGCATATCCCCAAGAAATTTGCAATTATTACTTTCAGGTTTCTATTTTTTGCTTTTGGGTAAATTATTTTTGTGCGTGGTTGGGGAGGGAGGGGGTTTGGCTTTTTTTTTGTTGTTGTTTGTGGGGTTTTTGTGAAGCAATAGAGAGAAGTACTGTTTTATAATATATTGACTACTGGTCTGATTTCTTGATTCCCAAGAAGCTTGGTATTTGGTGGTGAGGGAAGCTGTAGTAGACAGTTGATATCACCACAGAAATTACACTATTTTAACCACAGCATGGAGACTCAGGGAAAGGGCAATAAGACAAGAGAGAAAAGTTGTAATGGAGACTCCAGTCAATGCAGAAACAAGATGATATCCATGTCTAGTCACACTCTGACTACTTAAACATGCACTGGAGGACATAGGGAACTAGAATTTGCACAGCATAATGAAGTTTGAGAGAATCAAAATCTCCGATACAGCAGTTTTGCTATGTGACATATACATCAAAAGGTCCTACAGAATTTGAGCCACCATAAAATATCAAAACCACAGTGACAGTGCTGAGCTAGAAGAAACAGTAAAAAGATGGGTTACAGCAATCCATCAGCATCATGAGTACTGATCAGCAAAATATGTGACACAAATTCCAACATATACAAAGGAACACAGCCGAATTGAAACTCATCCTTCTAATTTGAAAAATCCATCTTCATTTGTGCAACTGCTGAGTTGGCGTTAACCTCACCAATGCAGCTGGAATGGCATGCCTGAATTACAGAAGAGTAAAATTTACAGATTTTACCTTTCTCCTAGGCATCCAGAGAAGTTCTCTAGCTACACGCATGTTCTTGAGTAGGAATGGTGTCCAAGGTGAAGGATGCAGCATGAAATGTTCTGCAAAAATTGTTTACTATATGTAAATCTGTACAGGTGTCTTTGCCTTTCATCAGGTTGACTCATTTACTGCCACATGGGCACTCTCAAACAGCAAAAAATCATTAAACTAACATCACTCCTTACAGTTCACCCAGTGTTTTTTGACCTGTGGATTTGCTAAGAATAACTAATGGAGGTAATTGCTAGTGAAGATTCATTTCCCAAGTTGTACAGATCAGGCTGAACAGCCAAAGAAGCTTAGGAGTATTGTTGCTGGAATGTAAACCTATCATTTGTATCAGAACAATGCTTTTAAAAACACAGGGTTTTCCTATGTAGCACAATATAATGTGTGAGGATAAACAATACACAAACAATCTAAAGAAACCCTAGACTGGTTATTTGAAGATTACTTCAAGGCTATAGCTGCTGTTGTAGGACAGTCTATCTAGGCCAATTTAGCCTGCTGATATTTTGCTATGAAGACATTTTCATCATTTTGGAGTTCTGAGTCTTAGGGATGAAGGGAAGACTTTTAATGAGACACAGCAATTAAGTAATATTACAAATATTCAAATAATTTCAGCCTGAATGCTGTTCTGTGCAGTCCTAGACCTGAAAGTTTAAATTATTATTTAACTCCTTACTGATCACATCTTTCTAACTCTAATTATGTTGTACACAGAACATAGTTGTGTCCTTTACTCTGTAAATGGGTGAAATTCTGGCTGCATTTGAATAAATCCACTGCAGATTTCTGAGCACAGGAACAGAGAATGGGAAAGTACCATCAAAGTTACTTAATGCCATCCATTGCAACGGTAGAATTAGAAGGAGTCACAATTCCATCCACTAAGAGAAACAAGAGTAAGTTACATATCTTAGTGTTGGTTCATCTTTCTTACTCCTCTTTGAGAACACAGAATTATCCATGACTATACCCTTCTAAAATGTTAACCTGATTTGCAGAAGACTGAGTGCAACACAGGACTATACCTTGGAGGCAAATTCCTACCTTGCCAGCAGTAGTTCAGACACTACAAAAAAGCCTATGAGCTGTTCAAGGAGAAATATGATCTGAACAAAAAGCAAAATGTCATTTTGAAAAATTAAATGACAATAGGAGAGGACACAATTATGTAAAAAGCTTAAAATCTGTCTTTGCTTATTTCTAATATTATGAGAAATCTTAAAGGAAAATGAAAACTTACATAACTAATGTTCTAAGCAATCAACAAGTAAATAATTACAAGCTTGCTTATGTACTACTACATGAATATTTTTTACACTTATTTTTATCCTAGCACGAACACAGCATTGGAATTCCAATGCATTGGTTAAGATACAGTCAAAATTGTAAGAAATAATTTTTCATGTTAATATATTTTCAGCAGCCGCTACAGAGATATTTTTGAAATTGGGATTTTTCCCTGCCTATTTTGTTGTGCTCCTCTGTGAAATTATTGCAAAATCAGCATGTTTCTAAACTATTTTGCTATAGTCATTCCAATCAATTTAAACAGATTATTCTTCCTGTATAGGAAGTTCAACACAGAAAAAAATGAGAGTAACCCTGTAGTTCGGAAACCGAGTGGGGAGAGAGAGACAAGGAGAAGGTTGTGGAACATGTTCTAACCTGTTACAATGTGACAAGGTTCAATTGATAATTTCTTTTAGTACAAGTGGATCCTCACTTAGAAAATCTGTTGTGCAAGAGTGAACAGCGAGTTAACACCAAGCTTCTTATGAAAGTGAAGAAATCCACAATGGAAACTTTTCATAGAATCATAGAATCACCAGGCCGGAAGAGACCCATTGGATCATTGAGTCCAACGATTCCTGTCAAACACTAAACCATATCCCTTAGGACCTCGTCTACCCATGCCTTAAACACCTCCAGGGAAGGTGAATCAACCACCTCCCTGAGCAGCCTGTTCCATTGCCCAATGACCCTCTCTGTGAAAACTTCCTCCTGATGTCTAGCCTAAATCTCCCCTGGTGGAGTTTGAGGCCAATTATTTCAATTAATTTTAAATTATTGACTAAGGTTTACAGTGAGGAGATTCCAGAGATCAAGTAGGTTCTCTAAGAGATCAGTTTCTTGTCAGTAGGAGATGTGAAAGCAAAAAAGGTAACAACCTCAACAGCCTTCCAGAAAATTATCTGTGGAATTTCTTTAAATGTTGGCAGTGTGATGTGCAGCTCTGTGTCAGCTCAGAAGGGAACTATTTTGAAGGTGATCATAGTTGCTTTTTTAAATTTGTTAAGCAAAAAGAATTACAGCCACAGTCTTGGGTTTTTATATCGGACCTCATATATAACATTAAGTGATGCCACTCTGAAAATAAATTATTTCACACGTAAAGGAAGAAGATGCAACACTTCCCCAAAAGAACAACCTGAACAAAACCCAGACATTCTACAGAGGAGTGACTGATTACATCTGTAACTTTGTCCTACTGTATTGGATCTCAGCTGAACTAGTGAAATGTAGCATACTAGAATATCATCTTATTTTCATACACGAGATGATATACAGCATCATTAAAAAAAAAAAAAAACCAAAAACCTAATTCCCAGTTGATATAAAAAGTCACAGTATCACTACCTTCAGAAATGAGGTATTGTGGAAAAAGGAACATATGCTAGGTCATGGGATAATTTCAGCAAATAAATGAGTTTGTCAGCTATCTCAGGTGTGTGACAGAGGAAGCAGGCCAGAGTCTGAGATGAATTTTATGTGTAAGCACCAAAAAAAAGGAAGACGCTGCAGCAATTCAGGAGGCTCTGGCAAGAACTACAAGCAGCCTCATTGAAAGACAGGACTGAAAATGCTGCAACTTCAAGACAGGTTTTTGGTTTCAACTGGAACATCTACCTTCTTCCTCACTATAATTCACATATATATATATGTTACTGGGGATATAAAATACATTCTTTCTGTGATGGTTAATGTGTATAAAAATGTATTAAATATATCTGTTGAAAAAATGAATGGGTAAATTATGCATTAAACAGGAGATTCAGTCTCTATTTTAGATTAATTTCTAAAGCTGACTTGCTGCTCCAGTAGCAATCACTCTAATGCAATGACATCATCTTTACAAACGTCACAGTGCTGCACCCACCTGGTGCTACTTTCCTGAGCTTGGACTGTAAGCGTGACAGCAGGATCTTGAGTATGAAATTATCCCAGTGTGGCCCCAGTAATAAGTCTATCCTGATAGCCTACGGCAGTCTATCATTTTTGTGACATCAACGGTCTTACCTAAGAATTAATAGCCCAGTCTAAGCATGCATCAGTTAGTGACTTTTACAGCCTCAATGCAGAAAAACACACTTACTCAGGCTTCACTTCAGTTTAACCCACTTACTCTGTGTTTAAACATACTGTTTTATCTGTACACATACCACTGGCTGGTATTACCACTTCTAATGCTACACCTCTCATCCTAAACTTCATCAGGCAAAAGATACTAACATCCTTTCATATCTGCCCCTTTCTAGAGCAAGGAGGACCAAATACTAATGCACATATTCTTCATTTACTCATTCAGTTATCTTAATAGAGCAAATAATACTCTAACATTGGTAGAACTTTGTTGAGTGCATGTAACTTCACCAAGAATCATAAAGGTCTGCCTGATAGGTTGTATTCACACCTTATCTTTTGAGATTAGTCTGTCAAAGTTGATGGTAACTATGAATCCTCATAGAAATATTTAATAGACATGTAATGTTTACTTCTCTGAAACTATCCTATGCAACTGGATCACACTGTGAAGGACTAAACTATTCCACAGAAACCTCTTCAGGGAAAAAAGTTAAAATATAAATGAAATAAAGAAACACATACATGACCAAGGTTATGTATATAATAAATTGATTTCAAGCAGAGATCTGCTAGAACATGACATACAACACAGTTACAAATCAAAGTTGTCACCAATGTGTGCTAAACTACTGCTGTTACGAGTGCTGCCCAAAATAACAGTAAAAGTAAGAAGTTGAAAGTGCAGGCTTCAATACACTTTTGCATTCCTGGAGTTAACTCTGCCATTAATAGATGGTAGTAAGTAAATAAAGGTGATTCTAAATCTTCATTTTCCAATTTGTACTAAAGAGATTAAGCAGGCACACAGACACCAGTTTTGTTACACACATTTTTGTTTACACATTTTTAATTTGCTAGAAGCACTTAGCACCGCAATGAGTAGATTCCAATAGTACTGTAGTTGTTTCCACATTGCTAGAAAGTATTATGGCATCAAATTATGCTTTATCTGCCAGATTATATTGATTTTGACACTCGGTCAAATAGGAAAAAAAAGTTTGGAAAAAAATAATGTTTTGTTGCAATGTTTCAGTAAATATTTCAGTATAGTTTCATATTAAATTAGACCAATAATGAAAAAAAAAATCAGTGTTGCTATAAAAAACATTTTGACTGTTCCCAAGAAATATTTTTTAAATATTTTCTATTGAATACATTTCAATATGAAATTTTTATTGATTCTAGGCCAAAACAAATGTGTAAACAATGAAATTGCCATTAAAAGGTGTGTTGGTTTTGGTTAGGGTAGAATTAATTTTCTTTACAGTAGCTAGTATGAGGCTGTGTTTTGGATTTGTGTCAAAATCAGTGTTGATAATGAGAGATGGTTTACTTACTGCTGAGCAGTGCTTACACAGAATCAAGGTCTTTTCTGCCTCTTGCATTGCTCCACTAGCGAGTAGGCTAGGGGTGCACAAGAAACTCAGAAGGGACACAGCCAGGAGAACAGA
>WAAB01017924.1:127558-148407 GCA_013389865.1 Piaya cayana
GGAGACCTCATTGCTCTCTACAACTACCTGAAAGGAGGTTGTGGAGAGGAGGGAGCTGGCCTCTTCTTCCAAGTGACAGGGGACAGGACAAGAGGGAATGGCCTCAAGCTCCGCCAGGGGAGATTTAGGCTAGACATCAGGAGGAAGTTTTTTACACAAAGGGTCACTGGGCATTGGAACAGGCTAACCAGGGAGGTGGTTGCTTCACCTTCCCTGGAGGTGTTTAAGGCACGAGTAGACGAGGTCCTTAGGGACATGGTTTAGTGTTTGATAGGAACGGTTGGACTCGATGATCTGATGGGTCTCTTCCAGCCTGGTGATTCTATGATTCTATGATTCTATGATTCCCAAGTAACCGTTAGGTATGATGGAGCCCTGCTTTCCTGGAGATGGTTAAAGGCAAAAGGAGCTTGAGGAAAAGTAGTCTTAGGCCTCAATCCATGACTGAATAAACAAAGATATAGGAATTCTCTCTTCCTGAGTTTACAATAATATAATTTAAACATTAGTTCAGATCTAGTGCAATTTAAAGCAAACAAATTGCTGCTGTAAGTTTTCAGGACTGGAGAAGTCCACAAATTTAGGGGAAGAGTTTACAGTTGCATAGACATGCAGTGCTTTATACTGTTTGTACCCTGAAGTTTTCTAGTATTCAAAGGAAACAGTTGATGAGAGCAAGCAACTTTCAGGAATCTGCATAAGTGCATGGATGTAGAATTCATTGCAACTTTAGTGATCAACACAGGACAGCTTTGGGGATCTAACAAACACCACAAACAATGATGATGATGTGTTATAACAATACGTTACAAATAGCATAATCTACAAGGGAAAATGTGGCCAAAAACAATATATGCAAATATCCTTTATCTGGGAGCATATTAGCTGAGTAAGTGCAATCATTTATTTTAATATCCTTTACCTTATGCATTAAGAAACCAATTGCAACCACAGGTATTCTTGAACTGAAAGTCATGAAGGATGGGAGATTTTTCCCAGGGACTATCATTTTTATGCCATTCATGAAACATCTGATACTAGCCATGGCCACAGATACGACGCTGGGCTACGAGACATTTGGTATGAGCCGATACACCAATTCTCATTCCCATTTACCAGTGATTCTTGCAGAAAAGCACAAATAAAGGTGAAGATAACCTTTCACAACTAGTTGCTCATTAAGTGATGAGTAAGTAATACATCAGACCAGCATATGCTTGTGTCCCAAAACAAAATGACAACTCACTTGAAAAATGGGAGTCAGTACAGCTTTGTTACCTGTATTAGGACTGTAGTTCAAATCAGGAACAAACTCTTGAAATCAACCCTCCAATAGCTGTGATTTACTATACCTTGCTTCATGCTGCAAAGCCGTTTAGGAGCACATCAATGTCACTCATTTTGGATGGACTCAAACCACAGATTTCTCCTTCAGCATACCTGAGAGGAGACCTCATTGCTCTCTACAGCTACCTGAAAGGAGGTTGTAGAGAGGAAGAAGCTGGCCTCTTCTCCCAAGTGACAGGGGACAGGACAAGAGGGAATGGCCTCAAGCTCTGCCAGGGGAGGTTCAGACTGGACATCATAAAAATGTATTTTCATGGAAAGGGTCATTGGGCACTGGAAGAGGCTACCCAGAGTGGTGGATGAGTTGCCATCGCTGGAGGTATTTTAGAGATAGGTGGATGAGGTCCTCAGGGACATGGTTTAGTTATTGATAGGAATGGTTGGACTCAATAATCCTGGAGGTCTTTTCCAACCTAGTGATTCTGTGATTCTGTAAAGCTTCAACTATAACTTGTTATGCAGCTCACTGAACCAAATCAGAACTACTGCTATAAAGCAAACTCCTGGCAGAAACACTTAATACAGACATCAAACACTCAGCTACATTCTGCAGATCTGCACCTACTGTGCTGAGCGGTACCACCCCTTGTCACCAATAGGTGGACCAGATCTCAAGAAAGCAGGGCTTGTCTCTGGTGTGCTGAAGGATGTAGGACATGCTTCCACTCTTGTCTGCAGCCCTACATCATTAGACTAACTCTTTTAGATGAAACTTGGAGACCTACCAATGAAAACAGATTTCTATCTTGAGATTAACCTTACATCTCAAATGTATGTTTAACAAGACATTCTGGTAATTAATTCCCTTACAGATATACAGTATCGAACTTTGGTTTTGTTAACTACCTGTCCCCTGTCACTTGCCAGGCTCTTCACCACCAAAGAAACACATGTGGGCAGAGTCAGACCCTCTGGACCCCATGAGTGGTTCAAAGTTTGGCACGCAGAGCACACAGGTAGGTCTGATCAGCTCAGCACAGAGAAGTCATGCTTTAATAGAAATCTTACAGATTGCTGCTATAAATGGAGATGTCAGTCAGCTTCGTTCTCCACTGATGCATTTCCAAAATAGACAGTTTCCCACTTGTGTTAACATAAAGCCTGCAAAATAATTCTACATAGCATTAAAAATAAAACAAACAAACAAAAAACCCAAACCCAAACTGGTTAGATCAGCACACATCAAACAAATTTTTATCTGTGTTAACTTTATTGACTTTTTCTACCTCATCTCTCATGCACCCTTTCTCACTTTCCAAGAAGGGCTGGCTGTAGCATAACTGGCTGTCAGAAGTGTCTGGGGCCCACACAGACCCCTGATCAGTGTCTGGGAAGCCTTTGAGGGAGCACCAGCTGGCAGGGACCAAAACCACCTCATGAAGCACTCCAGTAACTTATTGGTAGGATTGGTTGGACTGCAGGTACTCAGGAACATTTTCCAAAACTGTCACGAGCAAACCTATTGGCAGCAGTGTCTGTCTGCCCTTCTTGTGTAGGTCAAGAGGAAAAGCCGAGAACCATGGTGGGATGGCAGAAGAAACATGGGCACAGACAGACAGATACACACGCCCATATGCATGTCAGGGAAATTCAGTTCCTGGGGTATTTCTTCGTGTTTCGGCAATAACTGTTGAACTGGAAAGTCTTTAATAATTTCTTCGGGATGTACACTAACTCTAAATGACACTACGCCTCTGGAGATTATTGAATAATTAATAAAACATTTTTTTCCCTTTTTATCAGTGTTTAATGTTCTAGTATGCTTATACCCATGAAAGGAAGCCAAGAAAAAAATTGTACTGAACCTGCTGGTAGATACCATACCCTGAGTCAAACAAACCTTTTTATTCAGTTTCTGTATTTTTCACCAGGAGTTTTGCTTTAAAGTGTTAATACAACAATATTTTGAAAATGTACTGATGGTTCTTCATGAGGTAGACTTTAGAGTCAAGACAGCTGAAGGAAAAAATGGGAAAAGTTATTGTAAATCAAAGCAAGAAGGATATGGAGCTGTTGGAACAGGTCCAGAGGAGGGCTACAAAGATGATCCGAGGGCTGAAACACCTCCCATACTAGGACAGGCTGAGAGACTTAGGGTTGTTCAGCCAGGAGAAGATAAGGCTCCGAGGAGATCTTATAGCGACGTTCCAGTACCTGAAAGGAGCCTACAAGAAAGCTGGAGAGGGTCTTCTCATAAAGGCTTGTGGTGATAGGACAAGAGGGAATGGGTATAAACTGGAGAGGGGCACATACAGACTAGACATTAGGAAGAATTTCTTCACCATTAGAGTGGTGAGGCACTGGAACAGGTTGCCAAGGGAAATTGTGGATGACCCACCCCTGGAGACATTCAAGGCCAGGTTGGATGGGGCCTTGGGTAACCTGATCTAGTGGGATGTCCCTGCTCATGGCAGGGGTTGGAACTTGATGATCTTTGAGGTCCCTTCCAACCCAAACTTTTCTATGGTTCTTGTTCCTCTGATTCCAAAGTGTCCAGACTGTGCCAGCTCCCAGCACAAACCACAGCAGAGCAAGAACTAAAGAAATACGATGTTACCAAATCATCTAAGTGTCAAACACAAATTCTGCCCTGTTATTACCCTGAGAAGCTTCATAGAGTCACAGAATCACTAGGAAAGGGGGTATTAGGTCCAGGAAGGTATTTCCAACAGTGCTTTTCTTTCCTTCTGCCTGCACAGAACCCTCAGCTTCTTATTTACTCTCCTGAATTGAGACAACAACCAACAGCTAGACTCCAGAAAAGGATCTGTCTACTTCCCAGACTTCTGGATTAAAAAAACCTCCTTTTCATACATAAAACTTTCAGTACAGCCCTAGACAATAAATTGGCATGACTCATGACTGGCATTACAGTTGGTGGCTACTAAGGAGAACACTTGATTAACAACAACAAAAATAAAGTAGATAGTGATTAATACAAAAGGACAAGTTTTAGAAACACATCAACATGGGAGAACTCCAGCCAATATTCCTGCAAAGCTAAGGAGTGAGTAATATCACTCACAGATGAATACCAGCCACAGTTATGCTATGTGTTTTGCTGCTTTTAGAAACAAGGAGAGGGCAGAATGAGACCTAAAATTTGTTCAGGTCGTGCAATGATCAACAGAGGCAACACTGAAAGAAGTTTCTTCAAAGAATTGAAAACTGAAAATATTTTCAGAATTTACTCTTGTAACTATGTACCTTCTGCTGCTTTTAACACACTCTCCAATACTCACAATGCTGTGGTTCTAGTTTTTTGGGGAGTATACATAGGACAGACAGTGTGGCCACTTCTCACCCTTCGAAGCACTTAAAAATCCAAGCCATGATATGTAATTGATTTGAAATTCCACTCTTGCCTTGAAGATCTGTAGCTTTTGTGCCACCCTATGAAGACGCAATGGGATAAGGTGACGGTCAGGATATCAGCATTAGCACTGGATTGTTTTGTTTCTGCCAGTCTATGTGTCACCCAGCAATAGCCAAATTTGACACTGTATTTTCACTGCAAATGAAAGGAAAATATGTTCCTCATAAGTCTGATGTGACATACTATGCTTAAATGGTCTCCTCTTGAGTTTTTTTAGTCAATCAATAAAATAGGTGTCTTGAAGGAATATTGACTGCATAGTTTTGATCAAGTAGCAACTACAACTCCTTCAAGTAACTGTCTATTTATGAATGGTTATTTTGTGAAAAACAATAAACACAGCCTGTCCCTGAAAAGCAATGATAACAAAATAAAATTGAACTCCACTCCACTATGATCTTATAGTAAACTGAAATTGGAACAATTCCCACTCACCTGTGTTTTCCAACTCCATTAGAACGAGTCACAGTTTATAGTACAGCTCACTACAGCAAAAGCACAGGTAGAATCATAGAGTCACAGAATCACTAGATTGGAAAAGACCTTTGAGATCATCACACTCAACTGTACCTGTCCACTACTAAACCATATCCCCAAGCACTTCATCTACCTGCCTTTTAAATACCCCAGGGTATTCAATCAAATCCCTGGAAAGCCTGTTCCAGTGCTTTACAAAGTTTTTGGTGAAGAAGTTTTTCCTAAAGCGAATTTGAACCTCCCCTGGCACAGCTTAAGGCCATTCCTTCTCGTCCTGTCAATTCGACAAAGAGACCTACACCCCCCTCTCTGCTACCTCCTTTAGGGTAGTTGTAGACAGTCATGAGGTCTCTCCTCAGCCTCCTCTATTCCAGGCTAAAAAAACCCAGTTCCCTCAGCTGCTCCTTGTAAGACTTGTTCTCCAGGCCCTTCACCAGCTTTATTGTCCTTCTTCGGATAAGCTCCACGATCTCACTGTCTTTCTTGTAGTGAGGACCCAAAACTGCACACAGTATTCAAGGTGCAGCCTCACCACTTGTGGATGGTTTGGGGGAGGGTTTTGACTCAAACAGAGTCAAATGCAGAGTACAAGGGCACAATCACTTCCCTGGTCCTACTGGCCACACCATTTCTGATACAAGTCAAGATGCCATTTGCCTTCTTGGCCACCTGGGCACACTGTTGGCTCATGTTCAGTCAGCTGTCAAACAACATCCCCAGGTCCTTTCCCTCCAAGCAGCTTTCCAGTCACTCTTCCCCAAACCTGTAGCGCTGCACAGGGTGGTTGTGTTCCAAGTCCAGGATCCTGTGCTTAGTCTTGTTAAACCTCAACCCACTGGCCTCAGCCCATTGATCCAGCCTATTCAGATTCCTTTAGAGAGCCTCCCTCCCCTCAAGCAGATCGACGCTTCCTTCCAGCTTAGCATCATCCATGAACTTCAATCTCTTCATCCAGGTCATTGATAAAGATATTGAACAGAACTGGACCCAGCACTGAGCCCTGAGGGACACCACTTTTGACCAGCCTCCAGCTGGATTTAAATCCATTTACCGTCACTCTTTGGGCCCTGCCATCCAGACAGTTTCTAACCCAGAAGAGTGTGCGCCTGTCCAGGTCAGAGGTTGATGGTTTCTCAAGTAGAATACTGTGAGAAACTGTGTCAAAGGCTTTACTGAAGTCCAAGAAGACCACATCCACAGCATTTCCCTCATCCAGTAGGCAGGTCACCTTGTCACAGAAGGCGATCAGGTTGGTTTGGCAGGACCTGCCTTTCATAAACCCATGTTGATTGGGCCTGATCAGCTGTTATCTTGCATGTGCTGTATGATAGCACTCAAGATCACCTGTTCCATGATCTTCGCTGGCACTGAGGTCCGATTGACAGGTCTGTAGTTCCCTGGATCCTCCCTGTGACCTTTCTTGTAAATGGGAGTAACATCTGCCAGCCTCCAGTCAAGTGGAACTGGACAAGGACTGCTGGGAGATGGTGGACAGGGGGGTTGGCAAGTCCTTACCACAGCTTTCTTAATACCCCCAGGTGAATCCCAACTGGCTCCATAGGCTTGTGAATGTCTTATAGCCATGCAGGTCTTTAGCCATTCCCTCATGCATTGTTCTGCTTTTTCTTCCTGTAGATGTAGAAGTAAACTGGGCATTTTTTGCAGTTGTCTGGTCCCTAAAGCCTTCTAAAAGATTTGAGCCTTCATATATTTCTTTATGTGGCACAAGCCTCTGCTATTCTGGTCAAATTAAAAAAACAAGACACAGTATAAGAGTATTTTTAAAAATAAACACTGCCTGTTTTCAAAGAAATTAACATGCCTGTACTGACAGCCATGCCACACTAGTGGAAAAGGAGACACAAAAAATGATTTGAAGCTGAAGGTTGAGTGATGAGATAGAGCATCCAGCTGTAGGCAAGGGCTTCTTGAAGAATATGAAAAAGCCTAAGTGGCAGTGGGTTGGTTGTGGTGCAAGTACTGATGGAAAAACCCCACACTTCTGACAGAAAGATGACCAGAGAATAATAGACACAAAGATTCAGCATAGGACAACAGGGATGAAAAGATGAAAACATACAAGTAATCTCGGTAGAAGCTAGGACACAATGTGGTGGCAGTGATAATGACCATAATTCAACAACAGACTGAAAAGTAACCCTGACAATTTCAGTCTTTGATTGCCTTCATCAACATTACACCTAGTCAATTCTTCACACTCATTAATTCTATACGTCTGAAGATTTATCACTCATCTTTGACAGGTAGTATTTAATTTTGTGCCTTCTACAAGAAATTAACTAAAGCCATCTTTGGAACCTTCAGCATTGTTACTGCATTACTGCTGTGTTTCAACTGAATTCCTCGGAAGTTATATGCCATTAAGAATACATTCATCATAACATTTTATTTCAGATTTGTTTTGGTTTTATTATCATGAAGGAGGTCACAATAACATATTGATGTAGAAAGAGAAATAGGGGATTCAACAATGCCACTTATAGTAGGGTACAGGTGATTTTCAACATTGCTCTGTAAATGTTACAGTCAAACAGCATATGGTGTTGCGAAGAATTTTAGAACTCAGTTATTAGCCTGCTATGCAGTAGCCAGCATCAGCTCCACTCAGGCTCACAAGGACTGAGTGTGCCAGAAAATTACAAAAAAAATGTGTGCCAGAAAACAGCAAGCTACATTTGTATTTAGCTTAATTCAGCAGTGTTTTCAGGGAGAGAGGGGGATTTGGTTTTCTCACAATAGATTTTTTGGTAGCAGACTGCACACCTTAGGAAATGGACTAGAAAAATAACAGAAAATGCAGTATCCTGCTTCAGAGCACAATAGATGTGGATAATTAAGAGTCAAGTGGGAAGAGAAAGAAAAATTGCAAAATATTCATACAGGAGTCTCATGAGATTTGGCCATTTTCCAGAGGTATTAAAACAAATAATTTGGGGACTTTTAGAGAAAAAGTCATACAAAAATTACTACAACTTCTTTCTTAAAGACAGCTGTTTAGGAAGCATCAGTAGTCAAATTAATAGGTATACTTATCAGAGTGGAATAGTTCCTTTTTCAGTTAAACCACATTGCACATATAGAAGCTTTTGTGCCAGCAGGTTACTAAATGCCATCATACACGTGTCTCTGGCTAAATTACATGAATATAAAGCAAGATCATAAATTAGATCCTTTTAGACATGACTAATGAACGAAAGAGATAACATCATCAGCCTTAGAGCTAGATTACTTCTTAGGAATGCTAAACAAAAGTGTTCTTCTTCAGAGGTTGAAGGTACTTTTTTAAAAAGTAAAGATAAAGAAATATTTCACTAAAGAATAACAAGATTACTTGATGCAAACTTCTGGCTTCCCTTTCCAAATTACATCTTCAGCATCCCATTCAAAAGGCACCTAACACCATACAAATAGGAATGCCGGGAAAGACAAACAGTATCAACCTTGATGCAGTCCATTACAGTCAGATTAATAATATATGAACGTGCAACTAAAGTGGGTTGTACTGGAAAGATAAGCTGATCAACTATCTTAAATGCATTTTCTAATTGACTGCCCATTTTTTTCTTCCTCATTTTTTTTTCCTTGTCCATTTAAGGGGGAGGGTTTATAAAGACTTGCAGACAAATAAAAAAAATTTTTAAAATAGCTGATTTATTTCAAAGCTAGCTCAACCATTTATGTGGGGAAAAAAAAATAGAAGGAATGCCAAAGGACACACTATTTTTTTATTAAAAGGAAACAAAATGCTTCCTTGTTAAAACTGGTTTCTCTCCATCACCTCTTGTTCACCACACAAACACACATCTGTGGACTACTTCCCTTCACATTCTATAATTCCTTACTGTCCAAGGATAACCTGCTTTCTCTGCCACCTGGGGTAAAGTTTAAGTCCAGTCCACCTCATCTTGGCAATAACTTGCACCTGCATTCTACATGCCTAACGAAACCTGGCACTTTCTTTAGTTTTAGTTTGTTTGGGTTTGTTTTGGTTTTCATGAAGAGAGGTAAATACACGGTAAATTCTCTACATAAAGACCATTAATCTACCTAAACTGAGGTGAACACCACCTCCATCCAAATTTAAGTGCATGTTAACATCCCAGTGTAGCTGGCTCAGATGCCAACTCAAGCTCCCTCTTCTCTTAATCAGCAACTCATCTACCAGAGCTTTCTGTTTTGCAATGCAGCCAACATGCAGCTTTTCAACTGTGTGGAAAGTCATCGTCAGTAGGTATTATGCCAAGCAAGACCAAGAGACAGAGTTTGCCCCTGAGCAACAAATTTGCAACAGCAATTTCCCATTGTCCAGAGAATACTTGTCCACCTATTTTCTCTGCAAAATACCTTCTCAAAGAGAAACAAAGAGCTCTGACAGCAGGACAGAGTCAAGAGGATACGCGGGTGGCATTCACTTCACCTACATCCAGAATTGTAATAGATGGGCACTTGGCCTAAATCATCCTCCTTGTACCGAGATCAGAAAGACACAAGCTCTTTACAGCGAGTTATCTTCTAATACAGGTACTGCCAATCAGATTGGATGTATCACCCTCTGGGAAGTCACAGCTCTCCTACTACATAAATTCATGTGGATGGAATGAATTGCACTTTTTGTATATATCTAGTCTAGCAAATAAAGTGAGCCTGAGAGTTTGGTTCAAAGGACATGCGGTGTGGCAGGGCACAGCTTGTTTCTATCTAGCTTAACTTATTTCACAGCTCAAGTAGCTGCATCCAAGCTACCTACTGGGGATGGATCTGGTATGTGCTAACCTACAGACAGACTGGAACACCACCTTGGAAAATGATGGGCCAAACCCATGCTAATGATCAACATAGACAGGTGCATGCCTGAGCTCAGGTATCGTGCTAAGCACAGAAGTCTTGGCATTCTACAGATGATCAAGAGTGTCACAACTCTTAAATCCAGCAGATCCATAGCTTATGGGGTCTTTTTGAAAACAAAATCAGAGTCATATCTATTCTGCTAGTCCTGCAAACATTTTCCTATGCAAAGTTCCCACTGGTTTGGGACATGTTTTTCTTATCCAAATAGAAAGCTTCTTTACATGATTGGAAAATGCTTAGAAAGGCCAAGTGTTATCTGAATAGCCTAGGAGATCAGAAGCTAAAGCAAATCACTGGTGGTACAGAGAAACAAAGACAAGTCATTGTGTTATTTTAAAAGAAAATACTTAAGTTCATCTTTTGTATCTATAATGAAAAACAAGATTTTCAGCATTACTCAGTACTCCCATCATGAGCTGGCATACTTAAAATTCAGAATTTAAATGCATCTTTGTACTATTATTTCTAACTTCAAAATTTCAGTGCATTTTAAAAGGCACAGTGGCATCAGAAAACAAGAAAAATAGCTATCTGCTTTCAAAGTAACTTTTGATTAAGTAGAAAAAATGCCTATATTTTAGCATTCTAAGTCAGGCAAATTCAATTTCTCACTCTGCCAGACTTATTTCCCCACTGAAAAATATGAGAGGGACTCAACTTCCCTGCATAGCCAAGCTCAGCACCTGGAAGAAGCACTGATCTACTTGATTCTGCACGAGCCTAGTCGCAAAGAGTGGAGAACCCAATCAATGTCATGTGGCACGTGAATTGGATTACACCTCAATGTTTGATTTCATAACTAAGCAATAAGCTCACATGCTAAGCCTTTGATGGATAAGTAACTGCCTGAATGGAAGATGTTAAAATATCCCTCATGTGACAGGAAATAGCCACGTGTGACTCAAGTGAATGAAGCTCTTGCTTTCAAGTAACTTCAGCATCAACATACCATTACAGTATGGTAGGGAGGCTATCTCACAACTCAATTAGAAGAGCAAGGCATGAGCTATTTTAAATCACATGGATTTGAGCTTGTTTTTAAAGGTTATCTTCTCTGCCCTACATGCATTTCAATTCAAGACTCACACAAAGTCTACCTGAAAATTCCTCAACAGTTCAAACTGCACACAGAATTTTACATGCATTAACCTGCTGAGTAATATTGCTTAATGCTACTAAGGATCAATTGTGTACCAGTTTAGTAGTCTTCTACTTACCTTTGACGAGGCAGGTTAAGGAGGTACAATATGTGGAATTCATCCCAACATTAACTGAAAACTAAGAATCTGTCCTATGACAGTCAACTCCTCTCATTGTCCTCTCCATCTCATTACCCTGCTAGCACCTCTAGACAGGCACTTAGGGAGAGACAGTCATCCTTCCTGATTTAAGTACTTGTCTTAGAATAAAAAATATTGTCTTATGGAAGAGCTTCTCTGTTAAAGGGAGGTCTGATGATAAGCTCTGGATGGATGCTGGTCATATGCTGCATAACCTATTTAAAGCTGTGAAACAAGCTGTATACGAGGGCCTAACTCCCACTGATACAAACATCATATAGAGAGTCCTGTACTGAGATAGCATCACAGCTTCCAGAAACTGTACTAGGTGCACCTGAGGTACCTCTGGCACCCCTGCAGAGTGCTGTATTGTGCCATGGAGACATTCCCATGAACTAATAAAAATTCAGCACTCATATTAGTATAAAGAAAAAAGTCATTAACTGCCACTGAACTGCCAATTATCCAGTATAACTGCAGACCTCCCAGCACAGCTGTTTTACCTTCCCTCTCTGCTGCGTGCTATATTACATTCATATTACAGGTTACATTATTACAGCAACCTGTAACCAGTTCCTAGCTGCTGAGAGCACAAATTATTTTGCCAAGATTACTGGTCCAAATCTGTAAAAGTGAATAAGGAATTAGACATGCCTAGACTTGGGGATTTTTTTGTCCTTGCAATTTCTGTAGCTCTATAAAGAACTGTGAAATTCAATTACAAATACTAAATGAACTCCCCTTCTGAAATTATTCTTCTCCCAGTTATTTTTTTATGAGTCTGGGGAGAAAAAAAGAAAGTTTGTCCTGGATAAGCTAAAATCCCTGATAGTAACTATATATTACACAATCTTTTCCACTTAAAGTTGTTATTATTATCCTTCAGTATTGATGAATTGTACTCAATATTACCACAGGTTAAATTCCTTATATTATTAAATCTTTATTAAAAAGAAAACTGTGGGGAGAAGTGTATCATTACTAAGTGATTCTAATGCTTTGGTGACATTTAAACAAAAAACGCTCTCAGTCTTCAGACTCAGAAGTCTCAAGTTACAAATCATGGGATGTTGCAAGAGTACATCGGAGAAGTATTAACACGTGTTTATCTTACTCTTCCCTAAGCATCTACTACCAGATAGTATCACAATCAGAACACTTGGCTGGGTGGACCTTTAGTAAGACCTGCCACGGATGTAAATGTGCTTGTATATTGTCTTTTGCTAAGAATGAGACTGTCTGCCTTTATAAAATTGCTAAGCTTCCAGTAAAACTACAGACATTACATTATCTGCATGAACCGAAGTCATCACACAAATAACAGTTTCCATTCTCTCTTCTCTTCTGTCTTCAAAAGAATGGGAAAAATCGCTAGGCATAGAGTAGGTATAAATCCATAGTTTCTGTGACGTTTCCTCTCCCGTACAACTTAAGTGAGTGCACTTCTTTGTTACTTGGGCGTGATGAAAGGCTGTCAATAGAAGTAAAAATTCACTTATGTTTACATACACAGAAGTCTTTACATAAAGTCCTACTTTATAACTAGGGTTTTTTGGGTTTTTTTATGACCAGTATATCTGATAGGACATACATGCAATGCCTGCTGCAATCAATGCAAAGATACTGGGAGCACCATAAGGAAAGATCACAACTTTGGTATCGAATGACATCTTGAAAGGTGAGGCATTTCCTTATGACACTGGCACATACTACAAATAATCTATGGGAGACACCTGATCTTCTGCAGCATCAGCATGAGACCTGAAGGCATATCTGAAACCACACCAAGACATGCTTGTGTGTACAACTCAGACAAGCATTGACAGAAAGAATTATAAAATCAGAACACAGATTCACAGAAATACGGTGCTGGAAAAAATCATCAAAGCATCAGCTAGTCCAGCTTCTTCAGAGGCATGAGCAACACCATGAGCTATTTTTCTAGTCTTTTCAGGAAAATCTGCAACAAAGGAGATGCTATCATAAATTTAGTTAGCTGAAAGCCAATCTAAAATCCATTAATTAACTTCTTCATGTCTTTCTTCGACTGCTTTTGAAGAACAGCTCATCCGCCTTCTCTCGCCACCATCCTCCTACATATTGGGAAATTTATGTCCTCTCTCCCATCCTAATCTTCAGTGCTAAACAAACTCTTTTACTTCAACATTGCTGCATATGCCTTGTTTTCTAATTATTTTAATTAGAAATACTTGTTTTCCTTCCTTACACCTCCTGTTCATTTCCATCTCCCTGCAAGCCAGTGCAAAACCACCACATACAGTGTTTTTTCCCAGGCTTCACTAAAGGTGGACAGAGAAATCCCTGTCTCTCATGAATGACACTTCTTTTTATATACCCAAAAGTAAGTTGCATCTTTTTTCAGTTTTCTTGCACTTGGATTAACTTTTTTACTTTTCACTTTTTCTAGTCAAGTAAAACTTCCACATCCTTTTGTTCAGTGCTGCTGCTTAGCCAATTCTTTCTCATTCCAAGTACAGGAGTATTTCTTCTCTATAAAATGTAGCACTTCGTGCTTGCCCCTTCTTTATTTAGGGTCATTCCTCTTCTTTGTGAACATCATTCTGAATTCTCTTTCTGTCCCCTGAAATGTCTGCAATTATTCCAGATTGATGTCATCACAGACATCTATTTCATCATCCAAGTCAAGATGATTCAATGTTGGCAGCTGGAGTTGGCTTTTAAAAAGCCTACTGCCACCTTTTGCTTCTGCATAAGCGTAACCAGCTTTCTCTTCACAGCAGCTGGTTTCCTCTGCAGATAAGCAGAAGCCTGTCATCAATCCCCTTGGCCAAACAGGAATCATTCTCCAATCATGTCGTCTGCTACAAGCACTTATCTGTCAACAGGAACTACAAAATATGACAGGAGTGGAGAAACAGAGTGAAGCAAGCTGAGAAAGTTCATGGGTACTGTCCTGAGGAAGAAAAAGAGATGGGGCAAAGAGAGAAGGTTAGAAGTAAGGATGTTTTTGCTGCTAGCTGGCAGGTTACCATTAGGATAGACTGTTCTCCAGGAGTAGTACCCACTGATGCCATCTCCTAGTGGATGGCTGTGAGCTCATCACCAGCAGTGACAACATTCTTTGCAGGGCTATGCTGGCCTCAGGAGATGCTTCCCTGCTTTGGCAGTAATTCTTTCTTCTTCCTTTTTATTATTCTATTTACTGAACACAAGCACACACACATGTATATTCACACACCAAAAAAAAAATATATATGGTCTACCTACCATATCTATTTAGTACGATCTAGTTTCCCTATCTACATCAAATTATAAAACCTATAAAACAAAAAAAACAGTAAATTAAGTTATATATTCTATTTTATGCTCTTGCAATTTGTGCTTAAGTTGCAAGTGCTGCACACATGAATCTTGCTCTAGTGAGAAAACTTGTGATTACAATAAAAATGATTATGTAATCACTCTGTTAGTACTACTCATTTCATTTCTCCATCTGAATCTTCAAACCAAACTATGTCACAACTCAGTTATGATTTCCTGCATGAGGTAACTTTCAGATAATGTTTGCAAAGTCACTGTTTATGGCAGGAAATACGAACTACATCAACGATAGTAAATATAGGTTACATTTCACTGTGCCTAGCTGCAGCCATTTGGAAGACTAACCAAGTTGCCTTGGCTAACTCTGTAGCCATTTAGAAAAGGGTGGACACCTCCCAGAAAGATGAATCCTTCCATCTTTAAAAAAAAAAACAAAAACCACACACCCCCCCCCAAATGTCTAAGATATAACTTAAAAATTAGTGCCTATCTCCTCATAATTCCAAAGGGAGCCTGCAGAATAAGCTTTGGCTGGACACCTAAGGAGCAATTCAGTCACTTAAGCAAGGGATCTGGTTCCATTTTGGATGCCCTGGATTATGCAGGACCCGTGCAGACAGCTGCCAGGTACAGCAGAGCATCTGTGGGAGTCCCCCGCCCTTCTGGAGAGGCAGCTGTGGTCTAAATGGGATACCCTGAGGCACTCAAAATTTACTAAGAAGCACTACTAAAGTGTCTTCTTTATTTTAAGATAAACAGTTTTCTGGACACTGTCACCTATACTGACAAGAAGACCCGGTTGTTTATACTTCAGGAGCTGCTGTTACATCTAAAATATACAGACAGTACACAGACACGGCAGAGGACTTACAAGACATCAGCACAGATCTAGACCAAAAATTGGAGGGCAAGCACAATATCATGAAACCAAAATGACAATAGACACCTTTGCCTAAGCAGCCACATTCTCTTGTAGATCCCCATTAAGTACAGTTGTAGGGTTTAACAATCCAGCTTGCATTTAGACGTCTAAATTGTATACATCTCAATTAACAAGAACTGAATCCCACACCATTTTTTAGACATCTAAAGGAAGATGTGAAAAATCTCATCAACAAAAGTATGAAGGCTCTGCACCTTCAGAATTTCAGGTAAAGCACAAATTAATTCACCTAAAATAATTACTTTTCATTGAAGGTAGACAGTGCTTGCGCTCAGTAAGAACTTCAGTTGACCTTAAAGTAACTAAAACACAGTTTGTCAGGAAGATTTCAAAACTACATTTAACATCAGCAACTATCCAATGAAGTCCATATGAATACTTGCAGTTTTATAATGGAACACATGTAAAAAAGAAAAAATCACAGTGTTAGCATAGAACACATTACATCTTTTTTAGAAACGACAACTTGTAAGCTTTATAGTCTGACTTTATGTCAAACTAATTTTCTGAGTACAGTATTCTCAGAACAGCAGGCTGAATATCTAGCCAATGATGCCTCCCGGGTTTTGCTGGTTTGAGTTTAATCTTAACAAAATTAGAGCCTTTGAAAAACCCTGTACAAACAGCTCTGAAGTCCCCTCTATACACAAAGAGAATGCAGACGGCACTTTAGAAAGCAGTAGCACAAGTTTTCTTTCCTACAGGAGATCCTGATATTCTCTGCAAAACATTATCACTAAGGAGAAAGGTTCATTTTTTGACTGATCCCCTTGCTTTCTCTATCCCCTTTATACCTTTAGTTCCCATAAACTATAAATCGCATGCTAAAATAATGGGAAGAGCACAGCACCTTAGTCCTCCAGCTATACTGATGAGTTTAAAGAGGGAGTTACTTGCGGACTCTGTGTATTGATTATTTAAGTTCTCAAGGATGAAAAACTGCAGGAGTATCTGCGTGCTTGAAAATTATATGCCTGGAACTAAGGCATATAATTCGATTCACGGACCAAAAGTTGAACAATAATCAAACTATAAAAATTCACAATTTGTGGATACTGTCTGATTGGAAATAGGCTGACAGACTAGTGAAAAGCACAAGAATGATTTCATTTTTAATTCACATAATCTAAGCAAAACATACCTATAAAATACAGAAAGTACAGAAGACAATCAACCCAAATAATGTAAGATGAGAAATTTTATGAGCTAATGTAATTGGACAGCAGTAATAATCCATACTCTTTATTTCTAAAATTGCTTACAGTATTTTCTCAGTATTATGCCTGTTATTATGGATTAGTATTTTGTTTGGAGATGTACGCTACTGTACATTTTACAGGCATTTACAGCAGTTTTAAATGCAATTATTGGAGGTACACACAAAAATAGATAGGTGGTTAAGTATACAATTTACAGGTACAATTTATGAAATAAATAATAATGGGAAGTGTGCACAGATAAAGCAAGGAAACAAAGCATGTCAAGCAATGAAGTTGGTGAAGGGGCTGAGGAACAGGCCTTACGAGGAACAGCTGAGATTGCTGGGGTTGTTTAGCCTGGAAAGGAGGAGGCTGAGGGGAGACCTCATTGCTCTCTACAACTACCTGAAAGGAGGTTATAGAGAGGAGGGAGCTGGCGTCTTNACATATACATATAGATGTGCGCAGACCATTAAAAGACTGCAGCCCTTCCTTGAAAAATGCACTTATTACATCCAACTTCATTAATTCATTCTTGCTACCATATATGCAATTTGAAGTATAAATATCCGAGTTTTACTTCATAAACATTTAGTGTTTTCAGTATGATGTAAACAGTACGGCAGAGTAACAATTTCATTGACGCAACTCACTATTTTCAGCATTACATGATCAGATAGAAATTGAATATTTAAAACTTTTCATTAAAATAATTTGATGCTGTGCAGCCTTGTTATTTGCATCAGTTCTCCTGATCCTGCTTAGCATTTCAGCATCAAAAGTAAAGAAAAGTGTTAACTCCTCCATGTAATCTAAGGAAGATACATACTACTGTTCAATAAGCCTATTCTAAAAAACAGCTACAGGTAGTGTGCCACAGGAGGCAAAGTATTTCTAAAAATTTTCAACAAGACGATTAACAATACAGCAATAAATTCTTAAAATACTGGAAAGCCAAATTAATAACTAATAAGTGAAGATTCATAGAGCAATACATTGAATATAAGCCAAAAGTTGATTAAGAACAGAAAAGAGTATGATACAAGTTGTAACTCTTGTTAAAAGAAAAGTCATCATGTCACTGAAAGCTACACTACAGGCTGCCTAGAAGGCAGTATAGTAATACTTGCTGTAATAACTTTTTATTTATATTCATAAAATTGAAGCATGTTAATTCTCTAGTTATTTTATTTTTAATATAGAGATGAATTTTAAAAAGCTAATTTATAAAAGGTTACATCAATGCTGAGATTTAAATCAAAGAAATTAATGTCCACACTACCACAGTTCATAGAGAGAAATTCTTGTAAGATTTCAGTAGCTCATCAGGCTAAAGGTCAATGCTCACAATACCTACTTGGAATTAAATGAAAAAATGCGTCAAAGACTAAAAGTTTAGTTGGCAACCAACATGATATTCAACAGCTCTATGCCTAATGTCTTCAAACTACCTGTGACTTTTTTCCCCACCAATTCCCTACAAACAGAAAGTATACTTCAGTTAATCTTGAAAAGCTCCTTCTGCTCATCCTTATTCCCTGTTCCTTGATATTTACTAAAAAATCTTTGCAGATCAGTACATTCACCTAAAATAAGTGCAGTACTTGAATATAGTAGCTGTGCTTAGTCAAAGATAACTTCTTGCAGAGGGAGAAGAGACAAGCTCAGCTGAAAACCCTGTTGTAGTAAGATATTCACCAACCAGAAACCTTTTCTGCATATTTTTCCTTAAGGAACTTAATACAGTTTTGTAAAAATACTACTTTAACAATTCCTCTCAGAAACACATATCTGCCTCCGTTGCAAGACCTCTATTGATATTTTTCAGACTTTGCATTGCCCTGTGGGAGGGTATGGAAAACACTCTTCACTTCTTTAGAGCTCTGGCAGCTAATGGGAAATGGTGGCCACTGGGTTGTGGGGCAGACAGAAACTCAAAGTAATTGTTATGCCAGCTGGCTGGGAGAAATGGAGGGCACTTACCCTCTTGAGGAACTTGTTCAAGATCTAATTACACAGTCTAGTAGCACAACAAGCAGTGTAATTACTTACTTTTCCTTATACCCCTGCTACAGTGGGTTGGACAAGTTGTTATTTAAACCTAATAGACTTTCCCACAGCTAGGGGGAAAAAAAAGGCACAAAAAGCACCACACATGCCCTCATTTTCTTTCCAGCTTCAGTCTGCCTTTCTCTGATATTTATTGCCTATGTGGCACTTTACATATACTAAGTGTGATATATTAATTTAACGTGCAATGTAGCGCTTTCCTATGTGTGGAGCTTAGCCAAAGGTAGGGAAGGTGGCAGTGTTCTCAGCTTCCATTTTCTTGAGAAACAGTCCTTTAGGTACAGGAAAGTCTGTGGAATATACAAAGTGTCTCTGCAGCTGCCCGAATTTGCAGGAAGCCTAAAATAAACTCTTGTAAGCAAGAACTATCTCTTCTGTTCCCCCTGAATGAGTAGAAAGGCAGATGTTGGTGGCACTTTTAACTGCGAACAGATAACTATCTCTGTTAAAACCAGAATTTTGGGTAAAGCGGATGAAAGAAGAAGCAGGGTTAATGAAAATACACAGATCATGTATACAGCCAAGCTATGCCAGCTTGTAATACTGCAAAAGTGCACTGAAGGAGTGGTAGTGCTGGTGTTAATGCCATAGTTACTATAAGAGAGCTCAGCTTCCAAACACTCAGAATGATTTTTAATGCCATAAATGTAACTACAGCATTGCAGAGTAAGCTGGTCTTTTACCACAGATTTGCAAAAGGAAGAATAGAAGGAAAAAAACCCCCGAGATACAGGGGAGAAGAGTACTTTATTATAAAACTTGAAAAACCCACCTCAGTTTTAGGTTTAGGACAAGAAACAGCAATTCTACCTCCTAACCCCAAACTACCAAACTGCACAGACCTGGGGGGAGCGCAGAAACACACTAACCACCTCTTTTTTTCCCTAGCCAAGCTGGCAGCCCCCAAACCGCATCACTTCGCGAAGCAAAATTACCACATTCCCCCGAAACCCGCATAAAATCGCGCCCGCTCCAGACGCTCAACAGCAATTAGAACGCTCACAAGATGTCAAGAGTTTATCCACCGACAAGCTGGATTGTGGGGGGGTTTTTTGTTTGTTTTTGTTTTGTTTGGGGTTTTTTTCCTGTCCCCGATCCGCACAAGAAGCGGGTGGATGCAGCAGCCGCTCCCGCAGCTCCGCATCCCGCCGGGAACGGGGCCGGTGGAGCCCCAGGGAGCTCCGGGCAGGGGAGCAGAAAGAAACGGTGCTGGGGGGCATCGGGCAGCAGCGAGGGGAGGGCCGAAAGTGGGGAAAGGGAAAGCGCGTCTCCGGGGAAATAAAAGTTTTCGGGTGGAGAGGGCAGCGCCGGGCGCCCGCTCGGCTCGGGGGCGGAGATGGGGGGCCGGTGGCCGTGCCCCCCGCCTCCCCCTGCCGCTACTCACCATGTTGACTTCGGAAACCATGTCGATGCTGGCGATGTCGATGTTCATCCCCACGCAGACGGGAGGACCTGCGGGCAGAGGGGGAGCGTCACCCGGCGCCGCCGGCCCCGCAGCCCGAGGGGCGTGGGAACCCCGCGGGAGCCCCGGGGAGAGGCGGCCGGGGGGCCACTCACCTCCGAAATCCGGACGGAGACGGATGTCGTAGCCCTTCAACAATTTATCCACAGTTTCTTTCACGAAGGACATGTTGCCGGGATCGTTCACGCTGTGGGGGCGAGAGNGCGCATCAGCTCGTTCTCCTGGCGAAAGGCACATCCCGCGCCGCCGGGGCACGCTGGCTCCTACCTCTGGGCGCAGCAGACCACGGCCACCAAGACGGGAGCGGACAAGATCCCGAAGATCCTGCCTCTCCCAAAGCCCCACATCCCTCCTCTCCGCGCTCCCTCCGCGCAGCAGCAGCCGCCGCCGCCGCGATCCGGCTGCCCCGGCTACCGCTGAGGAAGAGGCGGAGGCGACAGTCCTCGTTCTCTTCCCCCCCCCCCCAACTACTACATTCCCCAGCCCTCTCTCTCCACCTCCCCTAAAAACAATCCCCCCCCAC